>OY720444.1:85007843-85162891 GCA_963082915.1 Dolichopus griseipennis
GCAATTCCACTAGAGTTTCAATAACTAGTAGAGTAATCCTTACTAAAAAAAATCATTAATCAAATTAATTCTTACTCCATTCCTAATCCTTGTAATACATTAAAAATTTGACTTAACATAGAATTCAAAAGAGTATATCAATTTTTTTTTTACATTATTTTAACATATTATTTTATTATTATATATATATATTTTTTTAACAATTTTAATAATTTTGTAATAATATTTAAATGTTATTGATATAGCTCACAAGATAAAAAAAATTCACCTACTAATAATAAATTATTAAAAGTAAAAAATAATAAATTAAAAAAATAAAACTTTGTAATCTTATAATGTATGAAAACGTAATGGTAAACTTGTTATACAATCCTCGTTTCGGCAAAAAAAACCAAACCAAAATCTAAAATTTTAATCAACAAACAAGTTAAGCGTATAACAACAAAAATATTGGATTTTTATTTTCTTTTCTTATGATTTTGGAAGCTGTAATTTTTCATATTCATATACAAAAATTATATATCAATAATTCACACATTAGCACAAACACTGCTATATTGAATATATCCTACCAACTTTTTTTTCAAGAATTTGCTGGTAACTACTAGAAATTGAAAATATAACTTAAAAAATATTTATTACATTTGATCAAAAGTAACTTTGAAAAAAAAAAGTGTTATAATCAATATTTATATATGAATTCATAAATTTATTAAATTAGACTTTATAAATCTCTTTTTCTTTCTCTGATTGGGTCCCCCTCACAATAAAACCCAAGAAAACCAAACATTGTCAATAATAACCATATACCAATAGCATTTAAGATATATTACAATAAATCTCCGCAACTGATATTGATAAACTTTGACCTGTATAATATTAACAACAAAATGTTGAAAAAAAAAAAATTATCAAAATATCAGAAACAAAAAAAAAAATAAACAACCTTTACTTATATACCCCCCATGATTATGTTATGAGCCAATTCACCCAACAACTTTACTTAATTTTTATTTTCCTTATATATTTTTAAACTTTTTAATTTATCAGAAAAAAAAACAAAAAACCAGGAGATGAAAGCATTTTTATAAAAAGTAAAATTTACAACTTTATATTAATAACAGTTATTTGTAATATTACAAATTAGTGCTATAAAGTATAGAACTGCATTACAAATAACATCTTCTATTAATTGGGTGCCATGACTACTTAAATTACAAATCGAATAATAGTTTTTTAATTTGAACCTAAAAGTATGCAATATTTAAGATTTTTAATCAATTTTTAAAATATATACAAGTTGTTTCCGACTTGATGGTCTTTTTTGGAACGGGTGATAGGAAATGTCCAGACGAACCAAAAATTGCGTTTCAGGGGGGAGGTAGGGATCTATTTTGAACAGTTTCCAAGACAACAGCTTTTAAAGTAATTTCATAAACATTTTAAAGAAAAAAAACATGTTCAATCTTGTACAACAGTGAAGATTCTTTTAAGTGTGAGTAGATAACTGCAATTATTTACTTTCACAAAAATATCTAAAATTTTCATTATATCTTATTGTTGCAGAGTCACAAGGACGAAAATCCAAAATATATTGATATTTTTCACTGTTTTTATTAAATAACTGAAATTTTTTCATAAAAACCTTTGTTAATATAATTTCATTTTTAAAATCCACTATTCCGCAACTTTAATTTTAGTACTCACATTTTTCTCATGTCCTTTACCGTTTTCTCTGCTCTGATCGTAAGTTTTTTCAAGGAAAACTACCAAAATTTTAAATTTAATCCTCAAATACTTAAAGTTATTTCATCCTGACGATCAAAATTAATAATAATTTAATATAATTAAATAAATGTAATAAATGGTATTGGTATAATTTAATAACAGTATCCTAACCTATAATGAACTTATTAACCAATTGTTTTTAACAAATTAGTATACAACAATTTCTTAAGGGTATATTTAAAATATTTATTAATGGTTATAATAAAATTTCAATATATTATTCAATTAAAAATTTTTTTTTTTGTAGTATACCCCTTTAAATATGCAATTCTAATAATTAAATAATATAATTACTACAGTAGTGTAAAAAGAAGCCATACAACAAATAAAATCCTAAGCCAAGACAAATACCAATGAACTCACAACAGACAATCAGACTTCAAATTTTTTATTTTTTTTAGAATTAATTTTACTTTTGTACTAAAAATAACTGATGTCACGGCACTGGTACAATGCATTAATATTACATTCCAATGCAAAGAAGCAATTGAATCAAGTGAATGTTATGGAACGTGAGTAAATACTTAAAAATACAGTTACAACAATATGTTCGATACGACGATAGTTAAAGATATTCATTACACATATATGAAAATAAACATAAGATAAAGATAAAAAAAAAAAAAAAATTTAAGAAAAAAAAATTAAGTAAAAACATATTTTTCATAATCTTTTTTTTTAAATGTTAAGCTATACTCAAAACAAAAAACTCGTGCCAAATATGCTGTAATACAGAGATATCCTTTTCATATAACCTCAAAAACAAAAAAAAAAACAACAACAACATAAAAATGAAAGTAATAATCCCGTCAAATTTATTAGTTAAGTTCGGTGTTAAAAAAAAAAGTAACAAATTTAACATATTACACTTGTAAAATGTTTATGAGATAAATTTAAACTATTACCCCTGATACTTAAAATGTATCCAATCAAGAATGTATATTTAATTTAAACACAAGTTTACACACAGTACAAGAAAAGAAAAAGAGTTGTAAAAATCTTCGGAGATAATTTATTTGTTATTGATATCCTAGAAATAAACCAATTATGATAATTCGTTAATTAAAGTAAAGACAATTTTATCTAATAGCAATTAATAGGGATAAAAATCAGTATATCGAAAAATCCCATTACAGTCGATTTTTTTTGTGTACTGCCAAAAAAGTTAAACAATTAAATTTTAAATATGAAATAGTTTACAAATATTGCAAGTCGAAACGCAAACAGTGATGAAAAATACCAAGGGTTTTAAAAAACAAGTGATGAAAAAAAACCAAGGGTTTTTAAAAAAGCACATTTTCAAAATTATATTGTATTACATACTGAGTTTAACTTTGGAAATATTTACTTGGAAATAGTTACTTACTGCTAACAGTAAATTTTTTATTTAAAAGTTGTTATAGCCCTTCAATGGGGAAGGTTGCCAAATTTCTCAAATTATATTGTATTACATACTGAGTTTAACTTTGGAAATATTTACTTGGAAATAGTTACTTACTCCTAACAGTAAATTTTTTATTTAAAAGTTGTTATAGCCCTTCAATGGGGAAGGTTGCCAAATTTCTCAAGTCTCTAACTTCAACTCCCCCCCCCCCCCCTCATCCTCTAGTTTTTTAAGTTCTAGGAATTAAATTGTGAATTACACAAAAATTTGGATTTTTACTTAGAATTTTATTATCTAAGCAAAAATGGGTAAAACTAAGAGACACTTTCTTCAATTTAAGGAACCCCTTTTAAATTTAAGAAAACCTTTAACATATGTTAAAACATAATGTTGGACCTTTAAATTTTGTATATTAATAAAAAAAAAATTGGACAGGTATTCAATTTACAGGTGCTTAAAAATAGCATAATTTCAATTTTCGGGCCCTTATAGCTCCTAAACAGGGGGCTTGACAAAAAAATTTTGTTAACTGACTCCTACTATTTTTTTATGGATCTAACTTCTCCCAAAATTTCAAGATCCTAGCTTGAACCGTTTAGAAGATATGTAGGGCCAAAAATTTTTCAAAAATTGAGTTTTATATAATGGTAAATTTTAGTACCGTATGGCAACCCTATACATTTAAGCGACATATTTTTGTAAAGCCTATAAAAGCAGCTCTCCAATACCGTTTTTCGATTGAAAATAAACCTAACAGAACTTTTGTTATATCAATTTAAATGTAGGGCTTTTTTGGAAATTTCAGGGGCTGTAACTTCGTCACCCTTCAAAATTAAGAAAAACCTTTGACACATGTTGAAATATAATTATAGAGCTTTAAATTTTGTCTATCACTAAAAAAAATTTGGAGAGGTATTCAAGTTTCAGGTGTTTAAAAATAGCAAAATTTCAATTTTCGAGCCCTTATAGCTCCTAAATAGGGGGCTTGACACAAAAATTTTGTTAACCAACTCCTACTAATTTCTGAGTATCTAACTCCTCCCAAAATTTCAAGACCCTAGCTTGAACCGTTCAAAAGATATGTGTGACCAAAAATTTTGCGAAAATCGAGTTTTGCGTAATGTTAAATTTTAGTACCGTATGGCAACCCTAAACATTTGCCTTTTAAAGTTTATGAAACCAGCTATTATTTGCCGTTTTCAGATTGAAAATATATGTAACAGAACTCTTGTTATAACAATTTAAATATAGGGCTTTTTCCAACTTTGGGGGGCTGTAGCCCCGTAACAGGTGGGGCTACAAAAAAAAAATTTTCTACGAAATTATTTTTTTTGCAAAAACTACCCATGGTTAAAATTTCTTTTCTCTATTTCAAACGGTGTAAAAGTTTTTGTAAACATACGGACGGACGGACGGACAGAGTGAAGCTATATAGGCACATTTTTACAAAATTTTTTGAAAATGTGCTAAAAACACATTTTCAAAATTATACAGTATTTCATAGTGATTTTAATTTTGGGAATGCACTGACGACTGACGACTAAGTTACTGATTTATAAAAATGATAAATTTTTAAGCCCTAATAGCGTTTCAATGGGAAAGGTTCCAAAATTTTTATTAAGTAAACTTATGGTGATTCTCGAAGATAAAACCCCACTTCCCCTTGTTCAAAAATTTCTACGTTTTAGGAATTAAATTGAGACTTCCCCTCAAATTTTGATTTTTTCTTAGAATTTTATTTCCTAAGCACAAATGGTTTAAAATAAGAGACACTTTCTTCAATATTAAGGACCCTCTTTTTCCGAATTTGGGAGACTGTTGTCTGTAAAGGATTAGGGTTACTAAAAAAAGTTCTTCCATGAAATTATTGTTTTTACTATAGCTACCCGTAAATTTCTTCTCACTATTATAAACGGTGTAAAAGTTTTTGTAAACATACGGACAGACAGACGGACGGTAAGAGTGAAACAATATACGCACATTTTTACAAAATCTTTTGAAAATGTGCTGAAAAATATAGATAGAGCCTTTTCGGACATGCAAATGATTTTAAATCGTCGTATAGGTTTCAATATGAAAATTTAATTTTGATAACTAACCGAATTCTTCAAAATGATAAGGAAAAAATATGTGGTGGTCGAGAAAATTAATATTTTTTTAAGATATGTTGCTGACCTGAGGTCTGACCTGGAACTGAAGTTTCCATTTCAGCTAGAACATCTGTTTTTTGTTTTTTTCTTTTTAACACTGTAAAAGTTTAACAAATTGTTATTGAGTTTTTACTCACAAAACATCTTTTTATTCACATCAAAATGGAGAGTTTCCTCATATGTCGAAAATTCTGAGTGGAGTGTATCGATAAGCTTATCGACTTTTTTATTCACCCCAAACTGAGTGTTCTGTGAAAAATAGAAAACACTCACAGGAATGCATTATTTTCATGAACTTATGGCCGGTAAATAAAATTAAAATTCCTTCAATTAATCTCTGGATATTTAATAAATCGATCTAATAAAGTCAGATGAGATCGGTAGGCATACTAGAGACCCAATTTTTGAGAGACATCTAAATCTGTAGACATCTAGAAGCCTTAAAACTTGACTTTCATGCTGTGTAGAGTATAGGCGGTATAGAAATACATTTTATTTTTTCCCAGTAACGTTTAAGGTAAACCATTATCAAGATTTAACTCCATCTAAATTTACAGTTTATATTAAATTGTTGCTGTAATTTTAAATAATTACGAAAAGCTAAAATTTAAAGCTATGGGATGATTGGATCAACACTCTGTCTCAATCCTTTAAGTGTATCCAAAATGTTCAAATATTTTTCAACTACTATAAAAAGGTTTGTGAGTTCTGAGAAAATCCTTAGGAACTTCTTTTGGAGTTAACTTTTTTTACCATGTCGATGAGGAGTTCAGCAGATTTAACCAAGGAGGAAACAACGTCCATTATGGTTCTACAAAAATTTAAAAAAAAAGTGTAATACAGAATATTGTATCGAATACATTCAATTAAAAAAAAAACAAAAAACACTGACCATAATTTGTTAAAAATAATATCTTTCGATTTATTTATACATACTTTTAATTTATATAATATCATTTTACCTGTCATTTTAATTAATTAATTTTTTTTTATTTGTTCAAAACAAAATTGATACTTTCGTTATTTCTTGAATTACTTTTCTTTTGTAATTTTCAAATTAAAACAACAATAAGCTACAAAAAAAATGTAGTCATTTTAAATTTCTATTATTTTATTTTTTACATAATAGAAAAATCCATATTCAAATTTAAGTAATACAAAAAAAAACAACCAAATTGTAGTCTGTACAAAATATCTTTACTTAAATGAAAAAAAAACAAAACAAAAGCTTTCTTTAAAATAAAAGTTAAATTCCTTTAACGAGTTTAATCGCTTAGTTAAAGCTTCCCACATCTAACGGTAAAGTGAACAAAGATAAAAAAATAAATTACCGGATATGCGTATTGTGTTTTAAATATGAAATGAGGCACCTTTATATTTTAGGGATGGTTTATAACAAGAAACGATACTTTCGAACTAACTAACAAGGTCGGCTGGGTGGCACAGTAATTGACTGCCGACCTTTCATGCGCAAAGGCCCAGGTTCGAGTTCTAGTGAAAGTGAAAAAACTTTTCTGGTTGTTTACTCGCTTCAGTTACCATTTGCCATTGGATTCAAATTAATGGCATAATCAATAATTAATAATTATATATCTTCAATAAAAAATACATTAATATAACAATATAAACAAATAATTTAATTGAATAATATAACTCGCAGATATAGAATACCACATAACTCAAATACAAAATATTACAATATTACCAAAAAATGGAATTGTAAATATTGAAAATCTAATACGTTTCTACATTGTTATAAAGTCTAGTACTATCTCATGTTTAAATTGTATGTGGAATTTAATTAGACCAATTCTAATAGCACAAATATAATATTACCCCCTCTTCCAACATGTACCTATGGTATAGACAGGCTTATTAACCTAACAGTTAAACAGTTAGCGCTAAAAACAAAGGAGCCTTTGTCTGCAAATAAAATTCAAATGTATATCACCTTAATCAAATCCAGTCGGTCGTTCTGTTTAAACCAAAATTCCCTGAATAAATTTTTATTAGGATATCGATTATATTCCTTAAGCAATATCAACCATTTTATTATCAATCTTCCTACTTACAGTAAGTATCGATTAAATATAATCACCAGAGATTAATTTTATTTTTCCAGAAAAATAATGCAAGATAGAATTATTCAAATTATTGACTTTTGGATATTGGCGCTCACATTTTAACTGATTAAATTTTTAAAGATTCCTTATGAAACGATTGGGACATGTGCCGTTCGCAGAACTTAGTTGCTGTTTCAATCTAGGAGTAAAAAAATGACATTAGAAATGAAATATCAGATTTTTATAACACAACTTTTAAATTATTTACAGCTTTTACAAAATCATAATATTATTTTTCCCTTTTTCTCTAAAATATTTCTAACAACAATAACAAACCCACCCTACTCACCATTCCAATATTTATAAAATTCCAATATTCAACAGTACCACCTTTTTTACTTTCATTATTTATGCTTACACTTGCCTCAAATTTTATTTTCATAACCAAATATTAATAGTGAATGACTAAATATGGACACCAATTGAAAAATAAATAAAAAAAAAATAAAAAACACTGTAACTTATAATAAAAAAAAAAAAAAAAAAAAAAAACTTGGAGAGAAAAAGACAAATATACATCTAAATATAATAGACTTCAGCCATTTGTAATAATACCTTATAATTAAAAAATTTATGAATTTCACTCCTCTCTAAAACTTTTATAACAATTTTTTTTTAAATACAAAAACAAAAAACCCGTCCGATGTGTCACTTGATACACAAAACAGTAATAAAAGGAAAAGAAAGAGAAAGAAGAAAAAGATTTCCCAAAACAAAATAAAAAAATTCCAAAATTAAAGTCCAGTATCTTATGAACAAAAAAAAAATTAAAAAATCATTTTTAAAAAAAATTTAAAAAAAAAACAATAACTAACACAATTTTTGACAAGAGTTTCGTGACTTTGTCACCTTTTTTGTTAATGAAACATAAAAAAAATATTTTTTGTCTCTCTCTATTATTTTTATATTAATTTAAAGCGTAATGAAATTTTTTTTTCTAAAAATCTGATTACAGAAGCTTTAAAATATTCATATTTTATTTTTAATTATAGTTTTTCTTATTTTTTTTTTTTTGTTTTTCTATCTCTTTCTAACTAATTCATATATTTTAATTCCAGCATTTCACCAATTTGGTTATTATTAGTTTTTAAATTGTGAAAAAAAACACACCACCTATCACATAACTATACACATAAATCTTTAAATTAAAAAAAAAAAGAAAAAAAAAATAAAAACAAAAACAAAAATTTGTAAGCAGAGTGCGCACAACCAGCAGGCTTGTGCTGTTGTATTTTTTTATTTTTTTTTTTTTTTTGTACATACAATATATTACAAGTATTTAAATTGTATATATACACCCTACTTATATATAGTAACAAATTAATAATACACCTTTCAGGTATTGTATAATATAATAACACAATAATAATAATAATACCGTTAATCAGTTTAATCTATAATGGATTTTCTTACACCTTTCTTTTTTGCATGTTGGTCACCAAAAAAATAAATAAAAAAAAAAAATAAAAAATGTGAAATTATTTTTGTATTGTTATTTTCTTCTGGTGTTATGGTGTTATATTAAATCATTTTTTTAGTTTTGTTTTTTACAATTTACAGTGTTTCAATTAATCAGATCTCTTTTTTTGGTAAGAAAAAGACAAAAAATTAAAATATTTGAAATTTGTACAAGACGAAAAAATATAAAGAAAAAAAAAAAAAAATTAATTTGTAATAGTTGGACTTTAGAAATTATTAAAGGAATCTGAAGCTTTATAAGTTTGTTTGGTTTGTTAGCTTGACCGTTCAGATAATTGTCTTAAAAATTTTTTTTGTAATATGGATTTAGTATTCAAGAAATTCATTTATATTTGACGGGTTTTCATTTCGAAATTCATTTGTATCTGACTTCATTTTTATCTTCCGGCTACCTGAAAAGGTTGATTTAATAAGAAAAAGTCTACCAAGAGACTGCAGAGTGTGATCTCTTTCGGTTTAGGATTTTTTGATACCATAGCAGGCTTGTATGTCCTAAAGTTTAAAAAATAAGTCGATATTTGAACGATTGCGACAAAGACAAAATAAAACACTTTAAGGAATCAAAAGATTGTTATATTAAATTGGAATCATATCAAGAGACTTTATAATCGCCCAATCTAGTGATGGAATTCGAAAAATGGTTCTATGTATATCTATGAAATTTTAAGCTTTAAGAATGCCACTTAAGTCCGGTTAGGTTTCCCATATATAAATTACATTCTTAAAAAAAAACAAATAAAATTCTCTTGTAATAAAATTCCATTGAATAAATAAAACTTAGGTTAATAAAAGATAATATTGTTGCCATGACAATTATAACCAGTTTGGCCTTTCCCCATACAATTTTAAGACTAATAACCTAGGCTTATCTAATTCATTTTTAAGCTTACAGATCAGAAGCGTTTTTGAAATAACATATTTTTTCCACCAATTTGACAATTTTAATGAGTTTTGCAAGTTTTCTAATTGTTGTAACAAAAAAATGTACCAATTTATAAAAGACTGACAATCCAATCTAACTTTATTAACATTTTCTTGTAAAATAATTCCAGATATTAATTAAAAACACCTTGAGGCGACCTCAAGCGTAGAACAACTACATGCGGCATACGTTCCTTTCTAATTTGATGAAAGTTTGTTTGATTTTTGTTTTAATTTTTTTTTTTTTTTTTTTTTTTTTAACTTGATTTCAATCAATTTGGGCAGTCATTTTAATCGTCATATAGATATATATATATACATATATTGTTTGTTATTATTGTTATTATTAGATGTCGTTAGTATTAATGGTCAAATACACATAGACTTTGTAGGTGGTCTATGATAAATTTCTAAATTCCTAATTTCTTTGATTGTTTTGTGTTTTTTTTTTTTATTTTTTTGTCTCCTAAATTCAATCTAGATAGGAGACAAAAAAAAAAAAAATCTCATTTTTACACCTTCTCTTTTATTATTAAATGTTATTTTTTTCTAGATATATTTCATAGATCTTTTATATTTCATTCAAGTTTTTTTTTTTTTTGTTATATTTAATAGATTCGTTGGTTCGCGGGGATGCATGGATACAATTTTGAACAATAGAAATTGAAAAGGCAACAATAAATAAAGAAATTCTTTAATACTATATATGTATATATATTTATATATAAAGATACTTTTCTGGACTATAACCGAAATTCTTTTATTAAATAAAGATTTATTAATATGAAAGAAAAACCAAACTAAATTTTTTTTCATTTAACAGATTTGATAACACCTTCAATTTTTTTTTTCTTTCTTTTGATCTTGATTTTTTGTTTTTTTTTTTTTTTTTGAATACCTGTAACCATGTAATTCATCTAATCAATACAAATAATATAATAAATTTTTGTTTTTTTATTTTGGCACACGATTTCATTTGAGGAATTTCATATAAAGTTTTCTTCTCTTTTGTAAATTTGAATTAAAAAAAAAAAAAACACCAGAAAAGAAATGCCCTAAATTATATATTTATTATTGATTGATTATAGATGAATATAAAGCTTATGATCGTTTTCAATAAATTAAATAAGAAAGTGTAATAATTTTGTTAAAAAAAAAAAAACAAAAAAATTAATAAATAAAAGAATAAAAATAAATGAAAAATAAAAGATTTGATATATTATCTTAATTGAATGATATTTGAATACAGGTTACTACAATAAAACAAGTTCGATAACCTAAAATGGAAAACAAATAAATTAAAATTATCAAATTTCTAAAACTTAATCAAATATTTTTGAATATAAAAAGGTTGTACTATAAATCTATAATATGATACAAAAAAAAAAAAATTAAAAACTGTTAATAAGTTGTACTTAACTTTATTGCCTAATAAATTCCTTTTGCTTCATGACAATAAAGCTTAGCTTTCCTCATGCTTACAAACTTCATATTTTGTTAGTTACAGAGTTGCCTACCCTTTTTATCAAATTAAACTGATAAGATCAGAAATCCTTTTTTAGACTCAGGAAACACAATAAATGTGAAATATAATTAAAAATAATAATAACTGTAAATCTTATAATTATTGTCCTAGATTTTTTGCAGTTGTCATTTAAACTTAACCATCTACAAACGGCTGGATAACACAGTGATTAGAATACCTATTTTTCTTTCGAGAGTCGCGGGCTCGAACCTAGTGAAAGTGAACATTTTTATCTGGTTGTTGGCTCAATCCAGCTACCATTCACCATTGGGTTCAAATGAATGGCTTAATCAATAATTAATAATTATACATCTTTAATAAAAAACACATTAAATGCAAACAATATAAACAAATGCAAAATATAAACAAATAATTTAATTGAATAATATAACTCACAGATATAGAATACCATATAAATCAAATAAAAAATTATTACAATATAAATAAAATAAAACTGTATTTATAGAAAATTTAAAATGTTTCTACATGTTATAAGGTCTAGTACTATCTCATGTTTAAATTGTATGTGGAATTCATTAAGATCAATTCTAATAACACGAATATAATATAACCCCCTGTTCCAACAGGAACCTAGGATATATAGATAGGCTTTATCACTTTAACATTTAGCAGTTAAAAAAAATTTGTTGCAAAACTAAATACTATCTCATGTATTAATTGTATTTGGAATTATATATTAAGATCAATTCTTATAATAAGAATATAATATCAAATCCCAATATGGTACTAATTGCATGTCCTAATTGATAAACTTATACAGTTAAATTTTTTTTTTTTTTTAATATATTAAAATTTCTAAAATAATTAACTTTTTCATTCATTTATATCATCTACATTATGTTCCCAAAATAAATATTAATTTTCAATATATCAAAAGTCATTTTATCAATATGTCAAAGTCATTCACAAGAAAAATTGCAATAGTATTACGACTACTTAATATTAGTATCAATAGAGGTAGCAATTATTATTTTTTTTATACCCATATAATACCGAATAAAAAATTGATACAGATGAATGATGATAAGCTGATAATACGGCTCTTGACATTCTCACTGTGCAATACACATCAATTAATGAACTTTTAATTTATTACATAAATGACAGTTGAAATTTAAATGACTAATTAAAAAACTTTTGTTTAAGAATATAGGTACTTTCTGTTTAACTATACCTATATTTTGAACTATGATCAATCAATTAATACCGACTCTTCACAAAGAAAAAATTAAATCACATATTATATATCTATATTATAACAAAGTTATATTATATAAAATACTATAAACTATTTAAACGTCAGTAATGTATTAAAATATCAAGAACTTTTTTTAAGACAAAAAAAAATAACAAAAACAGTTATCAACCTTTTCCTAGGTTTAAAAAAACAAAAACTCAACCCAAATTCAATTAAAAAATATTACGAATCAATTCGACATATCTATTCAATATTGTACCATTATACAAAATAGAAATACAGTGTAGGTGGGGATGCAAAATTTATATTCTAATAATAAAAAAAAAAAAAAATTACGAAAATGTATAAAATTCTGTCGCCTTTTAAAACATGCATTAAAATTGACCACCTTTTTTTTTTTTTTTTATTTTAACACTTTATTTGTATACACAGAAATTAATGGATTCTAATGAAGTCGGATTTTTTTTTTTTTATATTTTATTTTTCTTCCAATTGTCATCAAAAAAATTGCAACAATTTCAAAATTACTTTTTGTTCCCCTTTTTTTATTTTTTTGGAAAGAATGTTTTAAAAAAACATTGCAACCAATAAAATATTTTAAAGTGTGTTAAAAGTAGTGTGAAAAACAATCACTAAAAAAAAAATAAAAACAACAACAACAACAGATCACAATAAAATATCATTGCAGCAATTGCAATAATTTTATTGGACACATAATTTCAATTCGCATTAAAATAATTTTCAATTTTTTTCATTTCATTTTGTTTTTTTTTTTTTTTTCTTATTTTTACAAATATTTAAAAAATGTTTATTGATTTCTCCTCTGATCTCCAATCTTTTTAGTTTAATTCAATTTAAAAAAAAATATTTTTTTTAAATAACCAAAAACATGAAAAGAATTTCTCTGATTATCCACACTGTTGGACTCTCTGTTTTAGTTTTATTTAATAAATCTCATCGCAAAAATTTGTTAAATTGCTCGCATTCCATAGCAGCCAACAACTTAACGAACGAACGAACCAACACACAGATAACACAAACAAACAAACTAAAAGGGAATAAAATGAATATTAAAACCAGCTTCCCACCTTTTGAGTCAGGAAATCAAAAGAACAACTACAATATTGCAAAAGTAAAAAAATGTTGCAAAGTATAAATTTTTTTTTTTTTGCTCTCCTGAATTATTGTTGATACCATCATTGAATAAAAACAACCCAGACACTGGACAGGTTGTATTTAAGTACCTATTCAATATAGTAAAATGACATAGGCATACATACAAACATACAACTAAACAAAAATATCATTTTTTTTTTGTCATTGGAGCAAAAGAAAAGACAAAAATTAGTGCAAGTGAATTGTTCAAAATGTCAAATGTTTAAAATGTTGCATAAAGTATGCCTATGCGGAAAGAATGATAGTGGTGCTGTTAATTTACTTTATTTTTTTAATCATGACATTTGTTATGACGACTACAAACACAAGTTTTTTTTTTTTATTTTTTCTTTTTTTTTTAAATCATAGAAATTTTGTAGGTATTTGAAATAGAATTTGAAAATTTTAATAGAAATTTTTTTTTAAAATATTTGAAATTAAAAGTTTTCCTGCTCCTGCTGCTACTGCTACCCGCAGCACAGAAATATAAAAAAAAATAAAATTAACTCACCATGTTGCACCACATTTCGATTAATAAGAGCAAATTGGACATTTTCGATCATATTAATATTATATCTATTTCAAATTGATTTTGTTACTTGTTATAAAATATCATGCAGTGCAAATGATAATTACAAATTCGGGAATTTTCAAATAAAAATTTTTATATTTTTGTAAAATGTTTGTAATAAAGACTAGAAAAGTAAGTATGTATATATACATTTTTACTACTTCTTTTATTTTCAAAATGAAATTATTTAAAGTTTTTATTTGAATAAGTATTGTATAAAATATTTGGATATGCCTACAAATGTCTCTTAAAATTTACAAAAATTTTAGTGTTGAGCTTTAATGAAATTGCAACCTCAGTTTTAAAATATGAGGTAGGTTTGAGGTTAACTTTTGGTTAGGGAATTTAAAGAGGTAAATATTTTACGATATTTGGAAATTAAGATAATAGGGTTGGTTCAAGTTTTTTTTTTATAAGTGAAGGTGCAAACCTTCCACAGGCACTACGAAAACACAAACCTTTGGGGTTGAGAGACTTCTATCCGCTCAAATCTGCTATTCCCAAACCCAGAACAGTGTACTTAAACTGTTTTACCAATACAATGACTGAGGAAAGCGATAAAAGAGATTCAAGCTAAGAGATATTTAATTTTAAAGAAAAATTGAATGGAAAATTCAGAATGAATAAATTATCAGAATTGGGAAACAACGTAGGTGGTCAAAATATTTTTCATAATTGGGATCTTTAATTAATGAAAGAATTCCGTTATTTCAAACTTACAGAAATAATAGCTCCATCTTATTTATGTATAATAATAAATAAGAATGCTAGCTACTAAACTACGCTACGCTGACGTTAAAAAAAAGATATTAAGAAATTAATTAGAAGATTTAATCAATGTTTAATAAATTGGAAATTCTCGAAAGTAGATAAATATTAGGACATGGCAATAAAGAGAAGAGATGGGAGCACCAACTCTCCTGTGAAGAATAATTTTCCAACTGGTATCGTGAAGGAACAAGTTCCTTTTTATGTACACAAAATCACAACAAAAATGGAGTAATCTAAACAATTACACCGACTCACATGTAGACCCACCTACAACAGTTGTGACCTACCTACAACAAAAGGAAATCAACTAAAATAATTTACGAGTCTCGAATGGATATCACAAGGTTGGTGGCAATTATCACATACCACTGGCCATTAGGTATCCATGCAGCCAAACTGAGAATCTCTTACAGAAAGAAGCAAATGAAGGTGTAAATATCGAGATTTTTTTTGTAGATGTCCGGCTCTGGCCAGATCTGTTTTTCCAATACCTTAACAAGTTTTCTAAACACAAATTCAATGAATTGATTTCGTATCTGAATCCTTCGGGTTCGCTATAAGCCAAAAACAAAAACGCAGATCATATAAGCGAAATGGAATGAAAAAACGTAGATCACAACGTGCAATAGGATAATGTTCTAATTGAGGCATTCATGCAGGTTTGTGAAATCACCACCATACCTAGCCATCCACCTTAATTTTTATTATTTTAATTTCTACTCATTTCAAATCAATATCTTTTTCTTAATATTATTATATTTATTTCCTGATTTTTAAGTATAACGATGTTAAATAGTCCCTAATTTGGGTTAAATTAATCTGAAAATAAATCGCTATTAAAATTTTGTTCATAATACAATAACACATTTTGTGATATACATACGCCAATTTCTTTATATGTTCGTTGGTGTTTTTACACTTAAATCGAAATTATCTATATTAATTTCTATTCATTTTTAAAATAGCATCATTCATATGTTATAAAATAAAAAACCACCCAAATTCTTTAAAACAATTTTTTCAACAAAATTATTAATTGGTTGTCAATAATATTTGCATTCATTTTTCAATACAAAAACAGAAAAAAAATTAGCAAACCTACAAACAATTATCTGTTAAATAGTCATTTATTAATGATTACAATATATATTTTTTGTAATGTTTATACGTTCATTATTCAAACACCACTCAGTATTTTTTTTTTAAAATCAAATACATATATATATGTATACAAATGTAACCAACCAATAAATGGCTAATGAAATGTGAAATTTTTAAACCTTATTTGGATTTTGAATTGATTTCATTTAAGTTTTTGTTAAGGAATCAAAAAAAAAAATTTTATTAATTAATCATCTAGAGAAAACTTTCACATCCTCCTACGTACTAAATTTTTGTTTTGTTTTTGCTTTTGTTTATTTTTCTTTTTTTTTTAATAGAAAAATTAATTTTTGCTCTAAATGCTGACCTCTTCCATATTAAAATAAAATAATATAAAAATAATAAATATATAATCAAAAAATATTAATAAAATAAAAAAAATTCAATTTAGAAAATTAGCCGCCCGCCGTTTATTTTTCCTAAATAAAAAAAAAAATTGAAAAACACCAAACAAATTATCAAACAATATTTAACAAATTTGCAATAATGCACTTCACACTGCACTCCACTGTAAATTACCTGTATATACAAAACAAAAACATCAATGAAATATCTTAGACTAAGTTAAAATAATAATTTGGTTCTATATACAAGTACACTCTGCAATCTGCAACAATCTATACTCATTGAATGATATTAAATTGGGAAGGAAAAAAAATGAGACAAAAAGTTAAAAATAAAAAAAATATCCACATGATATTAGCAGCATCTATCAACGAGTTTATTCCTTTCTTGGACCGATGTAAATATGTTCAAAATGTCAATTTATTTGGTTGAATGCAATTCATTATGAAATCTGCACGATAGATTAATTGAAGCTTATCCCTCTTACATATCTATACTAAAATATGTTTTTTTTTTTTCTCTTAAAAATATCGTTGGATACCAAATATTGATGGTTGATTAATTTACCTTATTATACAATTAATACAGGGTGTTTTTATTAAAATGGTATTTAGGACTGAATTGAGGTCTATTTAAAGAATATATATACCAGTAGATAATCATTAAGATTAAATTTGTACTAAAACATTGGAGATAACCTGTATATCATTCTTAATCTGCATGAAATTGAGAATTTGGCCTTTCAAAATATTTTTATTGGAACTTCCTACAAAACTTGGCGGAAATTTGACGCACAATTGTAAAAATGCATAATACTAAAGTTTTAAGTACTATAAAATATCATCTTTCTTTTTTCAAAATTGTAATGTTGAAGGTTATTTTTCTGCAAAGGAATTGAACAGTAATGTCCTTGTATTAAAAAAGTTTCCATCTTAAGTCTTTTGATATAACAGAATACAAAAAGTTAAATACCTTTATAACTCTTGAATTATAACATCTCCATTTACGAATAATTATTCAAATTTCATATTGTATAAACCTCGTTTAGTTCTCTGGAGAATGGAGAGTATTTTTTGTGACAATAATATGAAGATATTCACTCTTGGTATACCCTGCACATACCTCTTAAAACCTCTTAATACAAAACGAAAAAAATGCGAAAATGTCGATGAAACGAGAATATTGTTAAGATAATAAACAAAACGGTATTGTTGTTGTTGTTGTTGCAACAAATTACGTACAACAAATCTTTAACTTTAGTCTAGTACTACACTTATTTAAAAAACAAAATAAACAAAAGAATAATCAAAAATATTTTTTGATAATAATAAAAAAAAAACAAATTACTGACATCATTTAACAAAAAAGTTGTTTAAGTTAAGAGAACTCATAAATCGTTTAATTTTTTAGATAGATCTTTACTTGATATATTTTATTTTTCTGCGATCAATTTGATCTCTCAATATTTGACTTTATACACAAACTCTTAATCTTCTAGTTCTTATATCCTAAATATTTTTTGAACTCTTAAGGATTAATAATTTAAATTTTTTTTCTATATCAACGCGGAAGTATCTTAAAATCTTTATATAAGTACTACAAATTGAGATGATGTTTAAAAGTTCTATTAAATATCACGCAATGCAATCAATTATCAATGATCTTTTTTTTTTTGAGCAGTTGATTTATATCCAGGAAGCAGGAATGATAATTTTCTTTTAATTTCTGTTTTTATTTTTCTTTTATTTTATTTAAAGTAAGAATTTTTTTAAATTTTAAATTTTCTTAATACTTTTCATTATAAATTTGTATTTAAAAAATAAAATTATATAAATATATATATTTTAGTTTTTAATTTGAATTGTGGGTAGGAGTTAGTGCTTACAATATGGATGAACAACTACGGAAATGGTTATCATCAAAAAAAAAAAACCTTTTTAACTAAAATCTCAGTTGGAATTTAATTTGTAGAACAACTATCAATAAATAATGAAAAAAAAAAACAAAATTGAAAGAAATTTATAGAACAAGTTCTTTTAAATATCATTCAAATTTATAATAAATGATGTATACTTGTTCAATTCTCTTTATATTTATGCTTCAATAAGGTGAAGAAATAATTTTTCAAGGAAAATGTTTATAATTTTTTGTTGTATGATTTTTAAAATGTTGCACTCCTAATATAACATAATGTATAGATGTTATAAAATTGCAATGATTTGTTGTTATGACAAATAACTGAAAATAAAATAAATTATTTTAATAAATTTCTTTGAATGTGATACGTTTAAAATACAAGTTTGGAAGAACATCAACTATTAACATTTCCAACCCTTCCATATATTAAAAATCCTGTCGCAATGCTTTTTAGCACATTTTCCAACATTTTTTAAATATGTGACTATATAGTTTCACTCTGTCTATTCTTTCGTCCCGTTTTTAATTACGATTAACTAAAAAATCTCAACAACAGGTTAAAAAAATAACTTAATTATAAAATTTTTTTCTGTAGCCCCACCTTTTACAGAGCTACAGCCCTCCAAAGCCGGAATATGCTAGTTATAACATGTGATCCATAAGGTATATTTTCAGATCCTCGGGAATCATCATAGGGTTACTAAGCAAAAATTTTGGGAACCTTCCACTTTAAAAAGGTATTAGGACTTAAATATTTAACTTCACTTTTTTTAAAAATCAGTAATTTATTCACCAGTGCATATTTTTCCAAAATGCAACGTTAAAATTGAAGCTCCAAATTATATTTCGCACTTGTTAGCAGGCTTTCTTGAGTGCATTGGGATTATATAATAAGTATTGATTTCACTATTATTCATAATTAATATGGATGACGAAATAACTAAATTATAATATTATTATTAATTTTTATATATATTTTTATAAAAATAAATGATAAAATAATCAGTATGAAACACTATGTAATTTTAAAAATATGCTTTTTTAAAAATCATTGGTTTTTTTCACTACTTGATTTCACATTAATATAAAATTTTAATGCTAAGTTCCACTTTTATTGGATTTCTACGTGTGGATTTCATGTGCAATCTAAAAACAATTTTTATTTGGTCCTATACTCCTTATACTCCTTAATACTCTACTTTATATTGTCAGTGGATTTCAATTTTCATTCTCACTTTCTTTACCATCACTGCTGCTTTAATATGACGCTTTACTATCTATTTTTTACAATACAAGTTACGACTAATACAAAATTAATACAATGTTATAAAAATAGAAAAAAACTAAGACATTTATTTCTACATGCTTAAATTTTATGTAGAATTCACTTGATCAGCTCTAAATATGAATATAATATTTCCCTCAGTTCCGACTTGCACATATATAGTCAGGCTATTTAGCCTATAACATTTAGTACATTCTTAAATTTATAAAATTCTCACAAAAAAGTTTAAATAAAGTAAATTTATTTCATTCATTTAACGATTCCTCAAAAAAAAACAATATGAATGACAATTTAAAATTTGAATAATATTAATGTTTCAATAATATCGATAGCAACTTAAATGACAATTATTTGAATTCGAATTTAATAGGCGGTATCAATGAATTCTTTTAGAACTCAAATTCGAAAATCTTTCGAATCCGAATTTCTTTACATAAAGCCCAGCTCTTCCCATTTTGGTGTCAAATTGTGTACCAATTAGAAGTTAAAAATAAATGCGTATGCATAAAAAGTTGCACATAATTTAAAATTAATAAACTAACATAAAAAGAGGTCTAACAATATAAATTCCTTAAAAAATTAATGTTAAATTATGAAATTTGAAAATAAAGAAAACGAAAGTTGAAATCTTTTATAAAATCAGTTCAATGGAAATATTACATTATATAAATAATAAATTACAGAATTGGAATTACTTTTTTTAAATCCTATCAATGCAAATAAAAAAACAGCCATTTATTTTTGACAACCCACAATTAAACATTAGGTTTTCCCCAAAAACTATACAAAAATTAAATTTTCAATTATATCGAATTAAAAATTCAATATCAAAAAAAATTATTTGAATCAAATACAATTTCCTTAATTAAAATCTCATTTTTATTATCTTCTTAAATTATTAAAAATCTATGGCGCTTTCATATTTTTCTATTTAAAAAAATCGTGAACTTTTCTAATTGAATCTTTAAAAAAATAAAAATTTTAAACAATTATAAATTTAATAAAAAAAATAATTATTTCATTTTTCTTATCTCAAAAATTTATATTAATTTCTTCTCCTTTAATAGCACAAAAATTGAATTCCATTTACGCATATAAAAACGATTTTCGATTGTATCAAAAAAGAAAGAATAATCGAAAAAAATAGAAACCAGAAAAAATCATTTAATATCAATGTTTTTAATCGCATTTTCAAACCTTATACGTCAAATTGTATATAAATCAAAACCACGCTCTAAATACAAAATTGGCGCACTTGTACCTTTGACACTAACAAAAATTTTTTAGAAAATTGGTTTCACTTTCTTTTAAAAAAAATGTACAACAAAAAAAATATTTATAAATTAATAAAGAAATTAATAAGACACATTTTTTGTAATGATATGAATCATAATTAAAATTTGAAAGAATCTTATATTTATGTCAGGCTTTTATAGGATACAAAAACGTAGAAATAAATCCAAGATGGATTGTACAATCTTTTCTTCTTGAATAATGTGGTTTGCATTGTAAAATTTGATTATTTTATATGGGATTTCCCCCATAATGGGATCCCCCCTCCCCTCCTTACTATGGTCCAATTTGGCACATTTGGGAAGCCGTTTTTTATTTTGGCAAAAAAAGCATTTACACTAAATTTCATTCAAATCAGTTGAGATTTTGACGAATTATTAGAACTTTTCATTCCCTTAACTCCTGGAATCTCTAGACCGCATGATACTACAATCAATTTATGAAAGCTACTCTTAATATGTGCCCAACCAAATTGGTTTATGAACCAAATTTGAAGTCATTATTCAAAATAAACTTAAACTTTAAAACAAGCCCCAATTATACTAAAAATTGCAGAAAACAAACCATTCTTCAAAAAATTTTTTATTTGTTTTGGTCTTTCAAATTCACACATATATTCAAGAATCAAAGAAAGTCATCCTGTATTTATAAATATTTGAAGCTAGCAAGTCTTCTAAATTAAAACTAAACTTAACGACAACCTTTCGCACAACCAACAAATTTTTAAACAACCATTTTTCGCATTTATGTGATATACAGCAGGTAAACACATTCAGAGTTGGTGCCTAAAATAATCCTATAAGAAACGTTTCCAAAAATTTTATAGAAATTTCAAACCATTTTTAAGTTTTCGATTATCGTTGCTGTTTTGGGAATTTTTTTTTTAAATTCAAAATTTTAAGCTATAAATAACACTATTTAAAACCGAAGATTATTTCTCGAATACCTATTCTAAATTTCTAAAATCATTTTTTTTTGATAAAACGAGATTTCCCTAATTCAGTGGTTTTCTTATTTCAATTGAAGATGTTGAAATGTACCCTTCATAATAAAATTTAAGTGTATGTACACTTAAATGAGTATTTAACTGAGTATATGTAAAGAAATTGATCCTAATGTTAATACTACACATTTTTATACCTGTATGACTATAAGTCAAAAGGGTATAATAAATTTGCGATTACGTTTGTGTCACAGAGATGGATACAACTTCTTCTTTTATATGAGTGTTACTCTATGCCTAATGAAGCTGAATGTGTTTGAAATTTTGTCTAAAATTGTTTAATTTTATGGCCAAAGTTTCTACATTGGTTGGGTTACTGCATTGGGTACGAGTAGCTGCTATATAACTTCATATTTCACATAAGCATTACTCTATACATATTAAAGCTGGATATTTAAAATTTTGAGAATAGTAGTTTACACTAATGGCCAACGTCTAAATTAAATATAGTTAATGTAGTTGAAGAGGTTCGAAGAGCTGCCTTTCAATTTATATATATATAATGTCGATATTACGGTTATACGTCTATCCCAGAGTTAACACAGTCTACTCTACTACACTCTTCCTCATTTATTTTTGGACTTTAACTACTTTTAAAAGAAGCTTTTAAAATATTTATATTTCAAAAGTTTTTTTTTATATTAAACGTCAAATATAAGAGCGTTACTTTTATAACATATCGTACATTCGTACACTTTTACGTTCTTCTGTTTTCTTCAAAAACTTTCATATGTGTGCTTTTATAAATTACATACTTATATAACACCGCAATAGTAGTTCATTTAAGGAAGAAACTCTTGAATGTATGATTCATATAAGACTTTTAACAATGACATTGCTTAAATAGATTTTTATATAGGTGAAAAACCTAAAAAAATACAAAAGTGAAGAGCGAAATGGAAGAAATTCAATTTTAGATTAAAAGATCAAATTTAACGCTATTTAATTGATTTTTTTTTTTTTTTGAGTGGAAGAAAATTATATTTATTACTGAAGTATTTACTTTAAATTATAATGAAAGTTTCAATCAAAAAAATTTAAATTTTTTTTGAAGTAAGTGTCTCTCGTTTAACAGGTTACACCAAAAAATTTAAATTTAGATACGGTGTTTATGGAGCTTATTATGAAATTTGAATTTTTTTTATATGGTGATACATTCAATAGAGAGTGATCTGCATGAAAAATTTAAATTTCATATCAATGAAAATCAAATTAAAAAATTTATTTTTATTTTCATTAGATACTATTATTATTGTAATTTGTATTGTTATTAGAAATAAAAAGTGTTATTTTTTTTATGATGAATTCATTGCATAACATTAATACATACTTAAGTAAATCTTTTTTTAACTTGAAATTTGATATATAAGTAAAGTGTTATATTATTAATTTTAAATTATTTATGGAAGTTTTTTTTTTATTATTATAAAATTTTAAAAAAAAAATACCATTTCATTTAAAAAGTTTATTGGCCGATTATATAATAAGATTATTACATTAAATATAACAACAATAGTGACAGATGTTATGGCAGTTCATAATTAAATAATTTTGAAGTGTAAGTGTGAAAAAAGATAGAAAAAAATTGTAACAACAGGTAACACTTATCATAACCGGAAACTTAATAGATATATTCAAATTTTTGTAATAATTAATGTGTAATAATTAATTAAATTTTTCTTTAAAAAATTTTTTGGTAAAGTATTCGAGAAAACTTGCTTAGTTTTATTTTATACTAAAGTGATGAAAAAAGCCGAGAATTTTTAAAAAGCCCATTTTCAAAATTATATAGAGTTTCTTACTGAGTATTTTATCATTTATTTTTTTAAAAATAATCCAGTGTAATACGTAATATTCAAATAAATAAATAAATGGTTAAATTAAAAGCCAATACCGTGTTCCTCTATTATATAACTATAATAAGCGGGGATATATTATGTAAAGCTATATTTAAAATTAAATGATAATATTATAATTTAGTTATTTCATAAATTTATTAATTATGACTAATAGTGAAATCAATACTTAGAATATAATTCCAATGCACTCAAGAAAACCTAACAATTGTGAGATATGATGTTGGAGCTTCAATATTAACGTTTAATTTTTGAAAAACATACACCGGTGAATAAGTTACTGTTTTATAAAAACATAAAAGTTTTAATTTTTCAGTCCTAATAGCCCTTCAATGGGTAAGGTTTCCAAATGTTTGCCTAATAAACTTATGATGATCCTCGACGATCTGCCCAACCTCTTCCTGCCCCCACCCTTCGATTTTTATAAGTTCTAGGAAATCAATTGTATACTCCATCAAAATTTGGAATTTTACCTAGAATTTTATTATCTAAGCAAAAATGGTTAAAACTAAGAGATAATTTCTTCAATTTAAAGAACCCCTCTCAAATTTAAGAAAAACCTTTAACATGAAACATAATGCTGCAACTTTAAATTATGTATATTTGTAAAAAAAAAATTTTAACAGTTATTCAAGTTACAGGTGTTTAAAAAAATCAAAATTTCAATTTTCGAGCTCTTATAGCTCCTAAACAATGGGCTTGAAAAAAAAAAATTTTGTTAACCGACTCCTACTAATTTCTGAATATCTAACTTCCCCCAAAATTTCAAGACCCTAGATTATTCTACCTTAATGTACTTCTAAACTTAATATTTAATAGTTATTCTTTCATTTAAATAATTTATAATATTTAACCACCAATAGTCAGTTTTTTTATTAATTTGGTATAGACATGTAAAATTTTAAATTTTTCCCATTGATATTGTTCAAATTATAAAGCTCTACATATAGCCGCTTATTGTAGTGATATAATAGAGGAACATGGTATTGGCTTTTAATTTAACCATTTATTTATTTATTTGAACATTACGTATTACAATGAATTACGCAAAATTGGTAAAGTCCTCGGCTGCTAGGGCCATTGTGGGCTGATTCTAATTTATCTTAGATCTTAGATAGATATCTTAATTAATCAATATAGTTATTTAAATTTATTATCTTTTCCAAATTACAATCTTGAGACTACTTTCTGGATTTCTTAACTAATTTTTGATTTAATTATTTAGCAATTTTCATCTAAGTGTCTAATTGTCTACATGTTATCTAAGTCTTAAGTTGAGCAATTGATTTTATTTTATGTATATTTTCATTTTGGGAATTTTTTTTTTAATAAATCAAATATTCTTTTTATATTTTAGATAAACGAAAACTTAATTTACAAAACTTTTAAATCATAATTATTATTTATAGTTTAGTCATTATAGAAAATTATGGAACACCTTCAAGTTATTAAATTAATTATCTTTGATATAATTTCGATTAATAAATCATTCTTGATTTTTTCGTTTGATTGTATTTAAAGCAAATAATAAATTCTTAAATTGTAATTTATTTTTTTCTTTTAATTTTTATTCAATTACCATTTTAATTATAAAGCAAACCAAAAAACATAACCTTCAAATGTTTTTTTAGTTTATATTTTCTAACATTGAAATTATAAAAGTGTCCGACTTTAAGACTACTCCACTGCGGGTAATCAAACATAATGGCTTGACGTCGTCTGAGTTTTAAATTTTTTATGTAAAAAAAAGTCAAATTAATTTGACATTATAACTATACTTTTGACAACTCCCCTATTTCTTACATATACAAAATCACCTATAAAAGTTCACCTATATATAAGTATAGTGAAAGGAATAAATTAATAAATAGATCACAAATTAGCATAATTATTTTTTTCCATAATATACTATTAAAAAATAAAATTAAATAAAAATTAATAATAATTATTTAATATATTTTACTAAATCTCGATAAAAAAAAAAATTTCCACTCTAATTGTAACGATATTTCATAGTAAAAAATTAATAAAAAAAAAACAAAATTGAAGCCGGTGTAACTTCTATAACATCATAAAATATTAAAACCACCAAATAACTGTAAAACAATATTAAATCAATTATATGTATCCGTATTAGGTCTATCGGAAAATTTTAAGTGTAAAATATATAGGTAAATTATGAAGAAAATTCTTAAATTAACATTTCTTTGGAATTAAGATGATCTTATCAAAGAATACCTAAAAGTGCGTTTCTGTTACAGACATGGCAATATAAAAATACTACTAATTAACAAAATAATTTTAATCACCAAGGTGATTTGTAAGAAAAAACTATTTCTGAAATATTTTTAATAACCAATTTGTTTCATATGCAATAGCTATAAATTAATTTTTAATGCTTTTATGTAAAGCCTGCACCGCGAAGTTCTCCTGCTCGAACAATGGTATAAAATAAAAAAAAATTGGATTACAAAAATGAACAGAAGTAAAGAATGGACATAATTTTTCGATACATCTTCCGCAAAAAAACTAAATCAACAGTCACAAAATGTAAAACTTTTAAAAATAGTAATAATAATAATAACTTTTCTATACAACAAAAACAACGGCAACATCAACAACAAACCATTTTTAAATAGAAAAAATTGAAATACTTTATTAAAATAACAAGTATTTTAGCACACATGCTGTGAAATTTATCAACAAAACTGTCTTATAATTGTTTGACTATTAATATTTACCATAAGTTCAGTAATTTAAATAATACATTATATATATATATATACATATATACGAGTATATATATAATTTTCAGTTTTTATATAACAGCATATATTAATATTTAATAGAATTAAATCACCCACAACATATTAGTCACAAAACGAAAAAAAACTTGTAAATCGATTATCACAATCTTTTACTTTGCAATTCTTTTACTTCACAAAAATAAACCAACAAAAAAAAAAAAACAACAAAAAGAGAAATTAAAATAATTTTCAAAAAAAAAACAAAAATTGGTTTGCAATTCATTTTCTTATAAAAAAAAATAACAAAAAACCCACAAAAAATTCAATAAGAAAGCTAAACACATTTTCCGAATTCATTTCTTTTAAAAAAAAAATTTTTTTTTTCATGAAAACAGTTGTCCTCAATTTATCTTTATTTATATTAGATCTATTTTTTTTTTTTTTTGCCTGTTGATTTTATTTTTATACCCGTATGACTACATAGTCCAAGGGTATAATAAATTTGCCATTACGTTTGTGACGCAGAGAAGGAGGGGGGGTAGATATAGACTCAAGTGTATGGATCGGATCAGAATCGAAAAATAAATCGATTTAGCTATGTATGTCCGTCCGTCCGTCTGTCCGTCTGTCCGTCCGTCCGTCCGTCTGTCCGTCTGTCCGTCCGTCACCACGATAACTCAAAAACTAAAGGAGCTAGGATCTTCAAATTTTGACAAATTCGTTTTTTTGCAATAGCCGTCATCGCTATTTAAATCCAGCCATTTTGGTCCATGGGTTCGGGTAGCTGCCATACAACTTCTTTTTTTATATAAGTATTACTCTGTACCTATTACAGCTGCGTGTCTGAAATTTTGCAAAAAGTAGTTTAGTTTTATGGCCAAAGTTTCTGAAAAATTTGGTTGGTCTACTGTAGTGGGTTCGAGTAGCTGCCATACAACTCCTTTTTTTATATGAGCATTACTCTACACCTAATGAATCTGGGAGTCTGAAATTTTGCCAAATACCGTTTACTGAAATGACCAAAGTTACTGCAAAATTTGGTTGGTCTACTGCAAAGGGTTCGAGTAGCTGCCATACAACTTCTTAGTTTATATGAGCATTGCTCTATTCCTATAGAAGATGGGTGTTTGAAATTTTGCCAAAAATAGTTTAATGTAATGGCCAAAGTTACAGCTAAATTTGCTTGGTTTACTGCAGAGGGTTCGAGTAGCTGCCATACAACTCCTTCTATTATATGAGCATTACGCTACACCTAATAAAGCTGGTATGTTTGAAATTGTGCCAAAAGTAAGTAATGTTTATAATAATAATGATATAATGTTTATAAAACGGTCATACGGGTATCCCAGAGTTGACACAGTCTACTCTACCACACTCTTCCTCGTTTTTTTTTTTTTTGGTATTATAATATGGCACTAACTGACTGGCTGTGAATGTTGTTTTGGAATTAAATTTGAATTAGAAATAAAATATAAATTCAAATTTTTTTTTTTTTATTTTAATTTTTATTATTATTTTTATATATTTCAGTTTTATATTTATAGTTTAAAATAGAAAAATTGAAATTAAAATTTTTTTTTTTTGTTGTTTGTTTTTTTGACTACCATCATCTACATATTATGTATAAAATAAATATATAATATGTATCTTAAGATACTTTCAATAAAAAAAAAAAAAAAATCAGTTGAATAAGAAATTCGCGTGCATTTCTTATTCACTTTTTTTTTTTGTTGTTGTTTTTTCTATTTTTATCAAATAACCCTAACCTAACCCTAAAATATTCAAATGACTTTTTTATATACATATATAAAATATGAATAGAATATGAAAATGTACATATAAAAAAAAACTGGGCATATATGTTAAAAGAAAAAATTTAACTTTTATTTTATTTTGCATCTATTTAATCTATTAAAAAAGTGAATTTGATTTTCTGAATTACTCCTCCACCACGGAGTTCTTCTGTCCTGACACTGGTATAAAATGCAAAAATAAAAATTGGATCAAAAAAATTGAACAGAAGTAAAATAGATGTTCACCTCATCTCTACAAAAAAAAAAACAAAAACCAAAATAATAAGAAAAACATATAAAAATAATTCACAATTGTACAACTAAAGTCCATATAAAATACATATATTTTGGCTTAAAAAAAAAAAAAAAAAAACATTTAGTGTTGTAACAGTGAGTGAATGAATTCGAATGTCACTGCAGGACGTCTATAACAATTTTTTTCAGAAAATAAAAAACTAAAATACAAAAAAAAATAAAAACTTCTTTTTTTCATCATTTTTCTATGATCTTCACTTAGTAAATATTATTATTATTATTGTTAGATCTCCAAATGGAGTAGCAGCAGCAGCACCCATTTAAAGTCATCAAATAGATAGAAAAAAAAAATTTTTAAAGATTCTTATAAAGTTAAACCTTAAAATCTTTTGAATACAATATATTATATATATACAAAATATTTTTTTTCTGCTATTATGTATGTGTGTATGTTGAGTGGAGTTAAAAAAAATGGTGTGCAAAAATGTCCAATTAATAAATATTTGAATATAACACAGCATCAGGTCTACTCTATTTAAACTCCTTAATATGGATTGAATATAATTAGTTAACCTAAAAATAGAAACTTATATTTATTTTTATTTTTTTTTTTTTTTAATATTTTAAGGATTAATAGACTATTGGATTCATTGAATAAATGTAAATGTCATCATCATTACCTATTAGCACCATTTCATGCCATAATTTTTAATTTTTTTATTTTGATTTTATAATTTATTATTTTTATTTCGTGATTTAAATTTAGATTTTATAAAAAAAAATTAATTGAAACTATCATTTATAATAAATTAATACAAAAATTTGAACTTTTGTCATTGAACAAGACTGATACTGTTAAATATTAAGATAATTTATGAACTCTGGTTAATAAGAATTTTAAAATATAGTGAACCAGATAAACAGGTAGGTAGGTCTTATTGAAAAGTTTTAAGATTTATTAACACGTATAGAAGCTAAGAGGCTTATGATATATTTATTCAAAAATTTAATTTAAGTTTATAAACTTAAAATTATTATATTAAGTTATAATCTATATATATAAAAGGGAATGTTTGTGTGTATGTTTGTTTGTTTGTTTGTTTGTTTGTTTGTTTGTTTGTTTGTTTGTTTGTATGTAGCGAATAGACTCCTAAACTGTCCAGCCGATTTTCATGAAAATTTGTATATAGGGGTTTTTGGGTACGGAAAGAAATCGTGGCCCAAAAATTTTGCTCTAACGGACCGCCAAGTTGGGGCTGTGGTGCAAGTATTTAAACTTCTTTGTTCTAAAATGAAAACGGTTTGACCGATTGACTTCAAATTTTGTATACGTGATGCTCTTTGAGAATTGAGTAGACACTATTAACAGTTTTGGAATTTATTAACCCATGTCGGGCCGACGGGTGGTCAAAAAAAATTTTGGGTCCAAACTTTGTCCGATTTTACGAAATTCTGCTTTACTTTTAAAGAAATCCCCAAAAAACATTTTATTGAGTTCCATTAACCCATTGCGGCCCAAAAGCTTTTTATAGGTTTTTTCAATACTTTACTCTAACTTTACTTTACTAAAAAATTTTGGGCCCAAATTTTGTCCGATTTTACGAAATTCTGCTTTACCTTTAAAGAAATCCCCAAAAAAAATTTTATTGAGTTCCATTAACCCATTGCGGCCCAACAGCTTTTTATAGGTTTTTTCAATACTTTACTCTAAATTCGAAACGGTTCGACCAATTGACTTCAAATTTTGTATACGTGATGCTCCTTGAGAATTGAGTTGACACTATTAACAGTTTTGGAATTTATTAACCCATGTTGGGCCGACGGGGTGTCAAAAAAAATGTTGGGTCCGAATTTTGTCCGATTTTATGAAATTCTGCTTTGGCTAAAAAGAAAACCCAGAAAAAAATTTTATTGACTTGCATTAACCCATTGGGGCCAACAGCTTTTTATAGGTTTTTTCAATACTTAACTCTAAATTAAAAACGATTTGACCGATTTTCTTTAAATTTTGTATACGTGCTCCCCTGTGAGAATTGAGTTGACACTATTAACAGATATGGAATTTGTTAACCCATGTCGGCCCGACGGTTGGTCAAAATAATTTTGGAAGCTAATATTGTCAAAATTTGCGAAGTACTGCTTTGGCTAAAAAGATAGCCCCAAAAAAATTTTGTTGAGTGATTTGGAAGCAAATTACGTCCAATTTTGCGCAATACTGCTTTGCCCAAAGAGAAAGTGTAGTTCCGTTAACCCAGTGGGGCACAGTGGCTTTTAATAGATTTTTGCGTTACTTAACTCTAAAGTAGAAACGATTTGACCGGTTTAATGTTACCGGATTTGACTCAAATTTTATATGTGTGAAGCAACTTGAAAATGGAGTTGAGTCTGTTAACAGTCGGTCTTGCGATTTTTCAAAAAAAATTTTTGGAAGTAAATTACGTCAAAATTTGGAAAGTAGTTCGTACTGCTTTGAATTACAGAAAGTTTCAAAAATTACTAGAATAATCCTAGAAAAATCGTTTTAAAAAGATTGCTTTCACACATTTTAAAATTTACATGTGTAAACCGTGTGAAGTTTTGTGTTAACTTTTTGCAGTAACATCAAATTCAATTAAACCTCCATTGAGAGGCGCAGCAACGCGCACCGGGTATTAGCTAGTAATAATATAAAATCCAATTCATTATCAATTACATAACGGTTAATTTGTATATTTGTACGTATTAAAAAAGTTTGGCGTCAGATTTAAAGTTATATTATAACCACTGCAATATTTTAGAATTTCCCATCCCTTTTCGTCTAATTTTGTTAAAACATTAATTTTTCAATAAATTTTTGAAAAATTTTCTAAAAACAATTGAACTAAGATAAAAAAAATTTCTAATTAAAATTTTGATTTTCCCAATACACAGTTTGACAAGTGACTGTAACTTAAATGACACGTAAATATCGATATTTTTTATCGATTAATATCGAAAGACAAAATATCGACATAAAAAAAAATCAGGATTCAATAATATCGATAAAAGGATATCGGAAACTATCGGCTACGAAAACAAAATATTGAAAGAAAAACATCTTGAGATTTATTTGAACTTTTAATATTTATTTTAAATTTATATAGAACTCCAGTAAACAATTAACATTTTTATTGTAGAAAATTTTTTATTGATAAATTTTTATTTTTAAAATGTGAAATTTATTAGTTTATAGCACAATAATTAGGTGATGATGTTCCAAATGAGAAATTGAATTAGAAAACTTTAAATTTAAAAAAAAAAACAGTTGCAAAAGTATCGGGATTGTGCCATTGCCAAAAAAGATATCGTTAATTGACATCGATAAATATCGAAAAAAATTTCTATTAAATAATCGCATTTTTTTGTCAAATTATCGATATTTATCTGCCATCCTTTTGAAACCTAATATTGTTTTAGATTGTTTTTTGAGATTAAGAGTGCTTTTATTGTTCCAATTGAAAATGAAACGAGAGTGTCTTTAGTTAGATTCGATTCCTATTTCTATCGTCTGAGATCTCTCTTAAGAATCTAAGAAAATATGCATGTGATTAAAACATATTTAAATTAAAAATACAGTACAAAATTAATAATTAACGAATAAAAAATTTCAATAATTAAATTATAAAAATCATCGTACTAATGTCACATTGAATCTTAAAACATATAAAAACAAATTTAATATGTAACTATTACAAATAGTTTATATTTCTTTTAAATTTAAATTACATAAACATATCTAATATTAAATAAAAATAAATTTCAACTCCCAGCATTAAAATGACATTTAACGCAAGTGTAAATTGAAAAAAAACAACCAATGTATGAAAAAATTATCTGAAACTATAGCATATGATTAAATGTGCGCGCAAGTAATCGCGTGTGGTCTTTAATTGTCAATATTTCTTTTTATAAATTTTTAATTCAATTGATTTTTTGTGCATATTTTTTAACCTTTTGAATTTTCTTTGTTTTGTTTTATTTTTTTACACATTAAGTGAATATGTCGACAATCAAATCGCCATCCATGTCGTAACCTCATTTAAAACCAAAGAAACAAATATTAAAAAACCAAAACAAAGTAATAGGCAATTTATTAATTTTATAACTAAAAATAAATAATTTGCATATAACTTAAATATTAAAAAAAAAAAAAATTTATTAAAAATAAAATAATTTACAATAACCATTAAAGTTTTTATTTTTTAATTCACCCTCACCATGTTAATTGAAATCAGGAAACATAAACTATACATAAAATTGATTGATATGAACTTTAAATACTTTAAATATCACAAAAAAAAAAAAAGTACAATTTAGCTTTTACATTGTCGGTGAATATACGTTATTTAATGCAATTAATGACGTAACAGCTTTAGGTCAGGCTCCGATCTAAAAATTGTATAAACTGAAAACAACACAACAATTTTTATGCAATTGCTTTTTTTATTTTTCTTTTTTTTTTCTTTATTTTTAGAAGCAAATCGGTTATTCAAAATACATACATTTTCATGTTGTTAACATCATTTATAAAATTGGCACGCGACATTCATTTTACTTATGTATCAAATCCATATGCATAAGTATAGCGATAAACTCACGCACTCGATTTATAAGTGCACTGATACTTCCAATTATTAATAAAATTCATTTTATGTTTAAAATATTTTCTTAAACGATTTCCATTTAATTTTATACAAGCATGACTCATTTTTCATTTGTAATGGATTGAGGAAAAAATAATTTAATTTTAATATTATTAATATTCATTTTGTTCATTGAATAAATTAAAATAATTTTTAAAAAATGTCTAGAAAAAAAGCTTCTATATTAAAAAGCGTAAGCTCAAATTTTATTTATTTAAGGATAAGCAATTGCAAAGTAAAATTATATAAAAATTTTATTTACATATATGAATATATTTGAATATATTATTAATTGGAAAAGATTGATTAAATTCAAATTGGAATATAATAAAACTTTTAAAACTTTTATTAATCGATTACGAAAATATCAAATTTACAATAGAGTCAAAATCAAAATATATTGTATTCAATTAAACAAAAGATATGGCAACACGGTATTTAACTTTTAATTTGCAACTGTCAAAACAATGATTTTAAACATATGTCAAATTTTTAAACGGTTTGTTGTTTAAATTACTCCATATTAATCCTCTTGTTTCAATTAAAATTTAATTTTTATTTATTTTTATGTAGTTATTTATTAATATTACATATCATAAATGATAAAGCAATATTTTAAACCAATTACTACTATTTATTTAATTATAATATTATACGAACCTCTCGGTTGTTGAGACACGTACTTAACCACTATGCCACAGAGGTTTCAATTTAATTTTTTTAAATTTAAGAAAATATCTATTTGTAATAAACAGTTGCATATTTCAAGGCAAATATTATCTTGTTTATAGTATAATAATCAATTTAGTTACAATTTTACAAAATACTAATTTTAGATAAAACGTTTATTTAAAATTACCAATAAATGAATGAAAACTCATAATATACCTCAATATTCAATTAGTAAAAATTAATAAACATATTGATAACATAATTTTGATTAATTACGAGAGAAGATTCAAAAATATTTGAGTATTTTTGTAAAAATTAATAAATATTTGAATTTTTATAATAGTTATACATATTTTATCGTTGAGCCATTTTCCTCGGTGACATGTCACAGCTCCCTTCGTCATAAGTTCCTATTTTATAACTATAATTTTATTAACTAAATTGATTTCATTTTATTAAACAAAAATAGAATTAATAACCAAAGTTTCGCAGAAATGAAATTCATAAATATTTTGGAAAAAGGATCAACTTTGATTTTTTAACTCACTTAACTTACTTTCTAATATAGAATCTAGCACTCTGGATATGCATATAGACAGCACTTTGTTTTTGAAACCGACCAGCGTCCAGCCCAATGTAGAAATATATAATAAAAGTTCGATTTGTGAAATTATAAGGCATAAATCATAAAAGGAGTTATGACACTTTTGAATGTGTCATAAGTCCCTAAGGAACTTATGACATTTTTTTTAAAGGACTTATGTCACTTTGTGTTAAAGGGAGCAGCGACATGTCACCATTTTCCTCAATATTCAGTTATAGTTTAATTAAATCTATAATATTTTTAGTCATACGTATAATAAAACTATAATCAAGATTTAAAAGGTGTTACAGGCATTGTGTATTTAACAATCAGAGATACTAAAAGACCATTTATATGCCATCACATTTCCCTAATCACGTGGTGTAAAGTCTGTAGCAGGAATAATACATGTACTTTCATTGAATATAAAAACTTTTATAATATTAATGTACTTATTAAAAAGAAAAAAGAGATTATAAAATTTTTCCTGAAAACTTTATAAACATCCCTAGTAGTACACATATTCTAAAGCACTCCCATATTGATTACGAAACTAAATTTAAAACATAATATGCATTACAGTAAAAACTTTACATAACAAACTATACACACTTTATGTACGCAAATTGATATCACATAAAACATATATGAATTCAATAAATTTTAAATAAAATAAACAAATCAAATTATGAAATTTATTTATTTTCAAAAAAAAAAAAATCATAAAATCTTAGATATAAAAATTACATTTTCACTTAAAAAAAAAAATAAAATAAAATCAAAAACTCATAAAGAAAAATTCAATTAAAATGTTACAAAAAAATATCATAATCGTAATTTGTACAAAACTTCATGATATTTCGCCTTAATTTGTTGTTTAATAACAAGTTTTTTTTTCCATTTTTACTATCTCTTTCTGTCACTCTCATTTCCAAAATGAAAATGTAACATTGATAATCATCTATATATATAAAAGGGAATGTTTGTGTGTATGTTTGTTTGTTTGTTTGTTTGTTTGTTTGTTTGTTTGTTTGTATGTAGCGAATAGACTCCTAAACTGTCCAGCCGATTTTCATGAAAATTTGTATATAGGGGTTTTTGGGTACGGAAAGAAATCGTGGCCCAAAAATTTTGCTCTAACGGACCGCCAAGTTGGGGCTGTGGTGCAAGTATTTAAACTTCTTTGTTCTAAAATGAAAACGGTTTGACCGATTGACTTCAAATTTTGTATACGTGATGCTCTTTGAGAATTGAGTAGACACTATTAACAGTTTTGGAATTTATTAACCCATGTCGGGCCGACGGGTGGTCAAAAAAAATTTTGGGTCCAAACTTTGTCCGATTTTACGAAATTCTGCTTTACTTTTAAAGAAATCCCCAAAAAACATTTTATTGAGTTCCATTAACCCATTGCGGCCCAAAAGCTTTTTATAGGTTTTTTCAATACTTTACTCTAACTTTACTTTACTAAAAAATTTTGGGCCCAAATTTTGTCCGATTTTACGAAATTCTGCTTTACCTTTAAAGAAATCCCCAAAAAAAATTTTATTGAGTTCCATTAACCCATTGCGGCCCAACAGCTTTTTATAGGTTTTTTCAATACTTTACTCTAAATTCGAAACGGTTCGACCAATTGACTTCAAATTTTGTATACGTGATGCTCCTTGAGAATTGAGTTGACACTATTAACAGTTTTGGAATTTATTAACCCATGTTGGGCCGACGGGGTGTCAAAAAAAATGTTGGGTCCGAATTTTGTCCGATTTTATGAAATTCTGCTTTGGCTAAAAAGAAAACCCAGAAAAAAATTTTATTGACTTGCATTAACCCATTGGGGCCAACAGCTTTTTATAGGTTTTTTCAATACTTAACTCTAAATTAAAAACGATTTGACCGATTTTCTTTAAATTTTGTATACGTGCTCCCCTGTGAGAATTGAGTTGACACTATTAACAGATATGGAATTTGTTAACCCATGTCGGCCCGACGGTTGGTCAAAATAATTTTGGAAGCTAATATTGTCAAAATTTGCGAAGTACTGCTTTGGCTAAAAAGATAGCCCCAAAAAAATTTTGTTGAGTGATTTGGAAGCAAATTACGTCCAATTTTGCGCAATACTGCTTTGCCCAAAGAGAAAGTGTAGTTCCGTTAACCCAGTGGGGCACAGTGGCTTTTAATAGATTTTTGCGTTACTTAACTCTAAAGTAGAAACGATTTGACCGGTTTAATGTTACCGGATTTGACTCAAATTTTATATGTGTGAAGCAACTTGAAAATGGAGTTGAGTCTGTTAACAGTCGGTCTTGCGATTTTTCAAAAAAAATTTTTGGAAGTAAATTACGTCAAAATTTGGAAAGTAGTTCGTACTGCTTTGAATTACAGAAAGTTTCAAAAATTACTAGAATAATCCTAGAAAAATCGTTTTAAAAAGATTGCTTTCACACATTTTAAAATTTACATGTGTAAACCGTGTGAAGTTTTGTGTTAACTTTTTGCAGTAACATCAAATTCAATTAAACCTCCATTGAGAGGCGCAGCAACGCGCACCGGGTATTAGCTAGTTTTAAATAAAAATAAATTTTTTAACTTGTTTATTTTTTTTTTTCTCAAATTTTCCTTGTTTTTCTTTATTTTTTACGAAAAAATTTATTGTTAAATCATGTTGGGGTGGCTTTTTCCTTATCGTTTTACATATGATTTTAGATTTTTTTTTATTCCATCATATATGAATCTATATTATGTAGAATATAAATGTATGTATAAAATGCGTACATATATATAGAGATATTTTATGATTTCAAGTATAAAATTCATAACTCTCTGCCTAGCTGTCTATGAATGTTGAACACATTCTTGTTTTTTTTTTTCTATATGCTGACACATAATACGGAATACAGAGAGGAATAAAAAATCCACTGGCTAGTGCCTATCTGTTTAACGCAATTTTATTTAAAAAAAAAAAACAAATAAAAAGAAAATAAAATTAATAAAAAAAGAATTTTAAATAAGGAGGTATAAAAATGTGCACATAAAAAAATTATCTACAATCATGCACGCATTAAAATGACTTCATTAATACATGAAAATTTACATTACATGAAAATATTATTTGAACCTTTTTAACATATTTTAAAATTAATAATTTAATTTAAATAATTACTAAATTTTTTGCAATATATGTAGTTAATTTGTTAATTGACATATATTAAGTAATTAATTTAGATTAATTACAAGAATTTTAGTTTTTACAAAGGTTTATGTGATCTTGTTATAATATGCTGCAATTGAAAATTCAAAAAGTGCTCAATATAATTTGCAAAAGCAATTTCAAAAAGTTATAAATTTTTATCCATAGTGGAAATTTTAAAAATTATTTATGATAAATTGCGAAACAATAATATTTAGAAACACATATGCAAAGGTTAATAAAATTTTATATTAAAACTCCAAAAGGAACTAAACTCAAAAATTCAAATACCATTAAATACTTGGGAATACATTTTGATTACCTAATGAAGTTTAACACTCTTATTCGGAATCAAATATTTAAAGCATGCAACGCATTCATGTCGTTGAAAATAAATTTCTATGTATCAAAGTGAAAATTCTTTGTTACAAAAGTTTTATAAGACCTATATTAGCATACGGCTGTCCTATATATGTTTGAACATAAGTACTTCAACAATGCAAAAAATAAAGTATTAGGGCCTGTACTAACCTATACAGAAAAGTTCAAACAAACTATATTCATGATCATTCGAACAAATTTATTTATCAACACGCTAAAATTAATTAGAATTGATAACTTTACAATTCCTCTAATCCGAAATCATTTACAAAGAAATAGTCAAGTAGAAAAAATTTTTTAATATGAGTGGTTTGAAAATGAAGAATATATAAAAATTAATTCAGTAATATTTTAACAGCTGGGTGGCACAGTGTTTAAAGTGTCGACCTTTCATGCGAGAGGCCCCGGTTTCGAATCCCAGTAAAAGTGAAAAAAAAAAATTTATCTGGTTTTCAACTCGACTCAGTTACCATTCGCCCTTGTATTCAAATTAATAGCTTAAATAATAATTAATAGTTATATATCTTTAATAAAAATACATAAATATAACAATATAAACAAATGCAAAAATGTAAACAAATAATTCAATTAAATAATATAACTCACAGATATAGAATACCATATAACTCAAATACAAAATTATTACATTATAAACAAAATAGAACTGTATTTATTGAAAATCGAAGACATTTCTACATATTATAAGGCGTAGTACTATCTCATGTTTAAATTTTATGTGGAATTCATTTGATCCTAATGAATATATTATATATATATAAGTTCTAATATATGAATATATCTTCCCTGTTCCGACATGCACAATTATAGTAAGGCTGTTTAGCCTATCACAGTAAACAGTTAGCACGTACAGGTGCCGGCAAAAAAAAAAAAAAAAAATGCTGCAATTGAAAATTTAAAAAGTGCTCAATATAATTTGCAAAAGCAATTCCAAAAAGTTATAAATTTTTATCCATAGTGGAAATTAAAACAATAATATTTAGAAACACATATGCAAAGGTTAATCAAATTTTTTATTAAAACTCCAAATGGAACTAAACTCAAAAATTTAAACATCATTAAATATTTTGGGATACATTTTGATTACCTAGTTCCTCTTCATTATAAGATATTACTGTTCAAAATTCTAAATATTAATGAAATAAAATATATATTTAGTAAGTGTAAATGAGAATGCTAGTTAAGATAACGGCTATTTAAAAGTGCATTTCAAACCCAATTTTAATTAAAAATTTGAATTCTATATTATAATAATTAAAATAAAATATTGAAAAAAAAGTATTAATATCCCATGTATTTTATTTAAACTATTTGATCACATGAAATTTTTAAATTTTAAGATAATTAGTACTTTTACAAATTTTTTAAAAGTCTTTGTAGTAATTTTATTTATTTATATAAGTTCATAAATTCTAAAATGTGATTAAAAATCTTTTAAGATTAGATTTAACTATAATAAAAACTAGCCTTAACTGTTTCAAACAAAATTTTTTTTAACTAGGTTATGTTATTAAGGTTAAGATTTTACTAAAAAAAGTAATGATTGAAAATTCTTGGGACTTGTAAGTATGGACTCTCATCCCGGACCGAGCTTCCTCAGTTAAAAAACCAAAAGCATTAGAACTACTAAAACGGATTCCCCTAGTAAATTTGGAGTTAAAGAACTTAATTACCAAGGCCAATGTAAGAGTTAAAAGAAAGTAAGTAAAATTGCATACTTTTAGGTGGAAACTATTGATTACCATCTTATATTAGGAAAGAACCATAATAACAGCTTTAAGGCAGGTTTTCATGAGAAAATTTTACCCAGTATTCTTAATTTTAGAAAGAGAGGTTTATAGTATACTCTCAATAGGAGAGAAAGAGCAAAATGATTAAATTTATATTAAAATTTTTTTAAATGTTTTGACAAAAAAAAAATTACATAACCTTATTTTTTAATTTTTAAATTTATATTTCGCGAATTTTTCAATTCAAAGTTAAAATTTTATTAATTTTAAATAAATGATAAAATTTTAATTAATTGCAAATAATTTTAAATAAAAATTCGTTCATCAAACCATACTATAAATTTTTTTTTTGTTTGTTTACAAAATTCAAATGTCATGTATCCATAAAAATATGTATTAGTATGCAAAAAATTTTTGTGTAGAATACACATTTTTTTTGTATGTAGTAGCAACTTTATAGTAAAAAGACTTCAGAGAACATCTTTTTGCCAAGGATTATGGTAACTCTCTCAATACTTGTCTAAGTATTATGGATGACTCTCCCAGTAATTTATCGTTTTTTCTTTGTCACACGAATAGTATTTTTGTATGCTCTAAATTTTGCGCAGTAAATTGTTGTAATGAAAATTAGCCTTTATATAAAAAATTAAATTACATTCTCCCCAAATAAGTTGATTAATTTTAAATACTGATTAATTTCCACATCCTAGATGAAACTTTTAAAAAACTTTAGAAAATTATTCTCAAAAAAAATTTTTCAAATCATTTATAAAATATTCAAAAACTTTTAAAAATAGTGTAAAATTTTCAAATTATTGAAATGAAAAACTCAAAAATTTTGTGCAACATTTTTATTATTTTTATACAGAAAAAAACCAAAACAACAACAAAAACATAAAACTAAAAAAAAAACAGTCTGATAAAGAAAAAAAAAGGAAGGGCGCTAACTTGAGAACAGCATTAATCAAGTTTTTCTTATTTTTTATTACCATTATTTTCTACAAATATTTTGTTTAGCGACAAGTTCATTTAGTTGTTAAATAGTAATACTATTTTTTTTTTACATACATTAGTACATACATACATTTAATAAGAAAAAAAAAACTAATTTAATGCAAAATAAAAAAAAAAAAAAAAAATTTTTTTTAAAATGTTGTCTTGATATCTCATAAAATCAAAATGTTTACGATCACAGGTTGTACAGGTAGAAATACGTCTTATACATTCTTCACATACATACAATATACACATTTATAGTATTTTATAGTATATGTTTATTATATTAAGTACGCCTTTGACAGAATTCGCAAAACGCATTTATTTATATATATATATATATACATTTAAATAGATTTTTTTTTATTATTTCTGTCATACTTAGTATATTGCAGTACGTTGATGAATGTCCTACGGTGTTAAATCTCAGCTGGACCTGTAAAGAAGGAGTATAAAAAATTGTTTGATTTTTTTTTTTATACTTTTAATATTTGTCTAGCGTTAAATTTGAGAAAATAAAAAAAAAAAAAACAAATTCAAAAATTCATCCAGCGCGTTAATATTGCAATAATAATTTTATTTAACTTGACATACCGAAAGTAAAAAATTTGTATATAGGTATCGAATAGGACTACATATATGTATATATACTCTTACGTATTTTTTTTATGATTCATGGCTTCAATAAAATTTGCTAACAGGACTCAATTTATTGAAAATACTCTCTTATTTTTTTGTTGTGTTTTTTGGTTTTTTTTTTTTGATCTTACGAATTAAAATTTAATTTGAATGTTTAAAGTATTTTTTGTGTACATTAAGCTGAGATTTGATGAACTTCTTACATAGTAGATATTTTTATTGATTTCTTGTAGATTGAATAAACTGTGCCGAATGCATTCGGGTTATATATAATCTTCAGCGAACAAAACCCCGAAACCTGGCTTGATTTTCCCTTTACTTGCTACAAATTATTCATAGGATAATGGTTTCAGCAACGATTTTCCATTTGAGGGACTTGATTTGAAACTGTAACTTTTATTTGGTTTTTGGTTCATTAAATGGGTTTAAACTAATGAAATAACCAATGATTAATAACTCTGTATTAATAATAAAAAAATATTTAATAAATAATTTAGTTTAAAAAAAATTATTTTACAGGATATACTACTAAAATCCATCTAATAATATACTAAAAATATATACTAATATACTAAAATCCATCGAAAACAATGCGGGCGATTTCTTGGACAAATTCAATATTTCAAAATCCTCCAGACTCCCGAAACCGTTGGCATTTTCCAGGTGGACAATGGACAACGCCGTCAACTGTGGGAACAGTAAATTTGCTATTAAGGCTGTTAATGCGAACACATTACAATGGTAAAAGCTCTTGAGCTAATTTCAGATATAACTTTCATTTTGGTGCCAAGGCATAGTAACATTGAATGCAACGAAAGAACAGATAAACTAGCAAAGAAGCAGACACTCTAAATATCAACTCTCCTGTGATTCAAACAGGGAATCTTTTACAACATTAAGTGGAAATATAGAGAGCATTAACCAATTAACCTTTCTTCCATAATCTTAACGAGCATTCTAAACACAACATCAAAGAACTATTTTTTTATCTGAGCTTCTCGAGTTGGATACAAAAATACATGAGTGCAGTGGGAACAAAATAGCGCAATCTATTGTAATTGAGGCCTTCACACAAAATAGTGAAGGTGTAAGAATACCATAGGGAAATACACGTAACTGGGTAAGCTATTCTTCTGCTTTTCAAAATATGTGAAAATATATGAGGTGTAACAAATGCATTCAATTAAATGTGTTTTGTTAGATGTGTTCAATTATAAAAAAAAAAAATATTAATGTTTTGTTGGATGTGTTTTATTTTAGAAAATAAAATATCAAAAATTATCATGAGCAGGCCAAAAAATATTTTATTTATTTTTAATAAAAAAAAAAAAAAAACAAAAAAAATTTTTAGAATTTAAATTATTTTAAATGTTTATGAATAAGTTAATTTAAGTTTTTAAAACTCACAGTACATTTTCTGGAAATTTTATAAATAGTAAAACATTTCGATATTAAAAAATAAGACTATGAAACATTTTTGGAGTACCTAAGTGTTCAATATTTTCAGTGAAAATCTGCATGGAGAAATAAATAAATCATTATTGAAACAAAATAAATCTATAAAAAAATTTCAAATCTTTTATTAACAAACAAATTTATTGAATTCAATTTAAAAAATTTTATATTTAAACAAGTACGTAGTTGATAAAAAAAAAATATTAATTGAAATTAAAAAAAAAATCACCATTCAGGGATTTGAACCCAATCATTTTATCAAATTTACATAACTTATTCATCTTCAAATTTTTAAGATACAACAAGTAATTATATGAGTCATTTGTTTTTTTTTTTGTGTATTTATTACTAAAACCGAAACATAGAGTAATACAAAATGAAATGGTTGCGATTTTATTTAAGAAAGTGGTATTGATATACAATTTAATATATATATGTTTATAATGAAATTATAAATAGTTCTTAATTAGAAAAAGTTTTCTTTCAATTGACCTTCCGTCATTCTGTGACGGCCCAAAAGCTAGTTTATTATATTTTAAAATTTTGCACAAATAGTTTTAAAGTGGGTTTTTACAAACCCTGTTTTTATAGTATTATTCTCTTCAAGCTAAGTTTATCCCTCGTACCCTCCATACGGTTTTTTAAGCTTTAAACACTTAAAAATTTTAACATTTTTACAAAAAAGAGTTATAAAATTTTAAAAATTAATATTTACTTACGTATATTAATAACTTTTGAAAAATACCTTTTTAAGATTTGTACTAAAGTTAAGATATTATTCTCCTATGCAATCAAAAAACCAATTGATTTTAAAATGTTCATTTATTATTTTAATCAGCAAACTTGTTAGCCCAAATCTTTAAATTTACAAGAAAATTTAACTTAATTTGTATACAGTTTTACTTTTTACGTTATTTTCATTTAAAATGAACTTAATTTTTTGACAAATTATTTTAAACGAACTTGTATGAAACAATTTAGCTTAATAATAATTTACCTGATCAATGTTATACAGTATGATTTAAACTTTACAATTTAGATATTTTCTTAGAAGGTTTTTTTATCTAATTTAACCGTTATATGATTATTTCTTTTAAAGTTTTTTTTTACACCCAACCCAAAAATTAGTTACTAACTAACTAACTAATCAAGTAATCAAAATTAGTTTTCAGTTTTTTTTTTTTCTGAAATATAAAATATTTATTTAACTTTTATAAATGATTATGTGCCGAATTTAATACAACCAATTAAAAAACGAAAAAAAAAAATTAAATCATAAAACAAACATATAAATTAGAGGCAGAAAAAAACAAAAAATCAAATTAAAGTAATAATTTTTTATTTTTAAAACATATATAAAATTTATTAAATCAAATAATGTTAAATCGGGTTTATTTTTATGGCAAAAAGTTTTATAATAAGAATCGGCAAAAATTTTCTTATTTTAATTAATTAGATTAACTTTGGGGAGTCCAATAAAAACATTTAATTTATTATATTTGTTTTTTTATAATTTTAAAAGTGCATTAATTACGCAATTATATTATACAACTTTAAATAAGTGTTGTGTTTAACTTCAAATAATATATGCGCAATGTGTAGAATTAGGGGTTTTTCAATAAGTGTAATACAATTTTTTTAAAACAATATTTTAGTACATCATATTCTATTTTTTAAAAATGTACAGTTATTTTTCATAGTCATATTAAGGCCTTATTGTGTAAAACATAGAGAAATTTTTATTAGGAATATAGTTTGGAGAAAATTATTTTGCTCCACCCACCAAACCAAAATTGCACCTCAGATCCCAAAATGGAGTTAAGTTTTAATTTAAAAGTGCTTTTTTTTTCTTTTACGTACTTATAAAATACATTAAGAAATAGGGTGGCTCTAGTAATCAGAAGCCCAAACTCTAATTGGAACAAAAAATTAAAAGTTTCACATAAAAGTGAAAAAATTTCTATACTTAGTTTTCGACTTGATTTAGCTAAATGTCATTAGTGTCATAACAGATAATTGCATTCACTATATAGAAAAAAAGAATTTAAAATATAATTGAATCAACCTAAGTGAAACCTTAGTCATTTAACATGTTATAAGGTCCAGCACTGTTAATGTTTCTAGCAGGTCTTTGTATGTGGAATTCATAATTCATATTGCAATAATGAGAAAATTACGTCTTGCGAGAACAAAAATTTTTGAGTTTTGTTTTGGTTTTTTAAGGGGCAACAACACAGTGTAACATGTTACGCGTTACATTCATGTAAAATTGATTCGAAAAAAAATTTGATATTTAACCGAAAATTTCATATTTTTCGCCCGATTTTTTATGGAAAACTTTAATCTTAGCGTAAATTTTGAGGTCGAAACATCTGCAACAGTATTTATCTAACAAACTTTGACAAGATTATTTGTTTCTCTTTAAATACCAATATTTAGTCCATAGTTTACGATTATTTTGTTTTTTTATTTACCTTACATAATTGCCGCGGGCGTTTTACTATCCCGTTTGAATCATAAATAAAACCTGAAGTTCGGCCTAAAATTTTTACGTGTGAAACTCAAAAGTTTATTTTATTACAATTAAACCGACTACTGTTTCAAGAGCTTTGAGAGCTAATGGTAGTTGCTGTGCTATGACTTGTATATTACATTTTTAATTTACTCCTTAAGTTTGACAAAAATTTCTAAGTTTCAAGAAAAAAGTAAATACTTTCAGCGACGACCAAATAAAATCTAATAAATTGAATTTTGAACATACCTATTGAAAAACCTTATATAAAGATTGTTATACAAAAAAATGGCAATAAGCTGTAAAAAATAATTTATTTTTTATTAGACAATGATTAAATAGGTAAACGTACTAAATGTAGGTACATAATATGTAGATATAGGTTATTCTAATTTTGTTTGATTGCAATTGCATAACTTTCTATTCAATTGCTTTCAAATACATAAACTATGTTTAAATTAACAAAAAAAAAAAACGGTAAAACTACTTGTTACACTTATTCTGGCATTTTTAATAGTAAAAAAAAAAACAAAATAAAGTTTTAAAAACATTAAAACAACAGTTACTTAAATAAAGAAATTAAAACAAAATAAAATGATAAAACAACAGAGTCGTAACTCTTTATTATACATTAACTATTATACTTGTAGTAATGTGTAGTACATTTGTAGATACAGTGTTTCACATGTTAAACTTTAAATTTTAATTGCATCAATTTCGATTAAAATTAATTTCAAATTGAAACTATAAAATCATCAAAATCAACTGGAATTAAATCAAAATCAAAATCATGCTGTTAACTCATTAATTGTGATATGGTATATTAAAAAATTTACCAATTTATTTTTATATTATATTGGTTTAGTAAAGGTAATTTAAAAAATAAAACACAATAATGTTATATAAAGGAAAAACATTAGAATTTTTTTGTAAAACAAGTATAAAAATATGTAACAATTAATACGATCATGTAAATTTAACATTATCTTCTACGAAGAACTGCAAATGTTTAATCGTTAGCAAAGTGGAACTTAGAAAATTGAATTATGAAAAATAACATCTGAAATTCAACTTATATCCTTCAGTGGTCCTGCAGATAGAATTTTTTATAGAATCAGCAAACTTTCTATTTGACCAATGGTGAGGTGGTAGAGACGCCACCTTTCATGTGAAAAGTCTCGGGTTCAAACCCCGGTCAGATAATATCTAATAAAAACAAGTAATGATAAAAAACCAAGGGTTTTAAAAAAGCACATTTTCAAAATAATATAGTGTTTCATACTAAGTATTTTATCGGAATATAATGTTCAATCTTCAATATTAACGTTTAAGGAAATATATACGTTGGTGACTAAGTTACTGCTTACTTATAAAAAAAGTAAATATTTTATTTGAAAGTTCTAATAGCCCTTCAATGGGGAAGGTTGCCAAATTTCTCAAGGACCTAACTTCATCTAACCCCCCCCCCCCCCCTCCCACTCCATTTTTGTAGTTTCTAGGAATTAAACCAAAATTTGGAATTTTACTTAGAATTTTATTATCTAAGAAAAAATGGGTAAAACTGAGAGACACTTTCTTCAATTTAAGGAACCGCTTTTAAATTTAAGAAAAACCTTTAACATATGTTAAAAAATAATGTTGGACCTTCAAATTTTGTATATTAATAAAAAAAAAATTGGACAGATATTCAAGTTACAGGTGCTTAAAAATAGCAAAATTTCAATTTTCGAGCCCTTATAGCTTCTAAACAGGGGGCTTGACAAAAAAATTTTTTTAACCGACTCCTACTAACTTTTAAGGATCTAACTTCTCCCAAAATTTCAAGACCCTATCTAAAACCGTTTAAGAGATATGAGGAACCAAAAATTTTGCAAAAATTGGGTTTTATATAATGCTAAGTTTTTGTACCGTATGGCAACCCTATATATTTAATCGACCAATTTTTGTTAAGTCTATAAAAGCAGCTCTCTTATACCGTTTTTTGATTGAAAATAAACCTAACAGAACTCATGTTATATTATTTTAAATATAGGGCTCTTTTGGAATTTGCCGGGGCTGTAGCTTCGTAACCCTTCAAAATTAAGAAAAACCTTTGACACATGTTGAAATATAATTATAGAGCTTTAAATTTTGTATATCACTAAAAAAAAATTTGGACAGGTATTCAAGTTACAGGTGTTTAAAAATAGCAAAATTTCAATTTTCGAGCCCTTGTAGCTCCTAAATAGGGGGCTTGACAAAAAAATTTTATTAACCGACTCCTACTAATTTCTGAATATCTAACTTCTCCCAAAATTTCAAGACCCTCGCTTGAACCATTCAGAAGATATGTGTGGTCAAAAATTTTGCAAAAATGGAGTTTTGTGTAATGTTAAGTTTTAGTTTACCGTCTGGTAACCCTACACATTTGCCTGTGAAAAATTTATAAAGTTAATGAAACCAGCTATCGTTTGCCGGTTTCAGATTGACAATATATTTAACAGAACTCTTGTTATAACCTTTTAAATATAGGGCGTTTTCCAACTTTGGGGGGCAGTAGCCCCGTAACAGGTGGGGCTACAGAAAAAAATTCTTCTACGAAATTATTTTTTTTGTAAAAACTACCCATGGTTAAAATTTCTTAACTCTATTTCAAACGGTGTAAAAGTTTTTGTAAACATACGGACGGACGGACGGACGGACGGACGGACAGACGGACGGACAGAGTGAAGCTATATAGGCACATTTTTACAAAATTTTTTTGAAAATGTGCTAAAAAAATCGTAAAAATGTATAATTATATCGTAATAACTTGAATATAACAATTAAAGAAACCGAAGCCTAGTCTAAATAGACTTGGTAAATGCCCAATACTCCTTAAAATAGTGGTAAAGAAATAAAAAAAAATTTTCGATTGTATAAAAAACTTCCTACAAAATAGCTTTTTAAATACAAAAATTTAATCAACATATTTTTTAAAAGCTACACTTTACTTTAGTTCTGACTATCTCAGATTATCATAAGGTTATCTTCCAAGCACTTACCATGCATACAAGACTTGTGTAAACAAATTCATCGAAGACCCGGCTTCAGATAATATAATTGAAAAATTAAAATAGCTCTTTACAATTCAACTTTACGTTTTATATATATTTTATCATATCTTTGGAACAAAAATCTAAGACGCAAGGTCTAGTACTATCTCATGTTTAAATTGTATGTGGAACTCATTTAGATCAATTCTTATAGTATGAAAATAATATGTCTAGCATGTACCAATGGTACAGAAAGAATAATTGTCCTAACATTTGAACTGCTTGAACTTATAAGAAATCAAGAAGCTAAGGCTTTCTAAGTATGGCAATCTGTAATGATACTATGAAATATAAAAATTTAAATATTTGAATAAAAACTGAGTGCACCAAATAAAATAAAATACAGCCTCTTGTTATTTCAAGTTGAAATGATAACTACAATATTGCTCTGTAAAGTGTTTATAAATTTTTAATTTTTAGAAATAATATTTACTAATTTTTTTAACATTCGTATACAAATTTTTTAATAAATTCTGTATTTTGTTCTTCTAAATTGATTAATTTCCATAAAAAAACGCCTTACAACTTAAAAATAAAATATAATCATATTGGCATTCATTCAATTATCATCAAAAATTCTTCTATTCTAAAAAAAAAAAAATATTTCTTTTAAAAACATTTTATATAAATTTTGTTCATTAATATTACACCGGTACCGTGAGATAAAGCCATATATCTGAAAGTAGGTAATGGCTTTATGACCTAATCCTGTCAGTCTTAAAGCCATAATCACATAAACTTTCCATTAATATATTTAAGACTCACACGAGTAGGTTATAAAGCCATTATGGTTTATATCATAGTACCAAATTATAGCACTTAATATTTTAATACACCTGCAATTATGTTTTATATTTTAATCTTTTATTTGAATATTTTCCATTTAAATTATATTCTTATAAATTGGTTTTTTTTTTCAATTCAAAACATTTTCAATTAAAAGAACATCTTCACTCATCACCACTCCTGCTATGAATATAATATTTTACAATTAACTGAATTAATAAAAAAACAGAAATTAACAACAAGTACCCAAAGTACCATTAAAAACTATATAATTTTTTTTTTTTTTATTAATTTTACACCTTAATTTTTAACCACCAGTTCAGGTAAAGTAAAAATAAGGAATGAAAACAGTCGAGGGTTTTTAAAAAGCACAATTTCCAAAACTAAACATACGCGAGTTTTGTGTAAAAACTTTTCAGGTTCAAGAAATTAAATTGTGACTTCCTCTAAAATTTGGATCTTTTCTTAGAATTTTATTATATAAGCAAACATGGTTTAAAATTAAGAGACACTTTTTTCGATTTTCAGGAACCTTTTAAAATTATTGTAAACATTTAATACCATATGTTAAAATAAATTTTTGTGTATTACTTCAAAAATATTTGGAAGAGTAATTGGAATTTTAGAACCCTTCCAGGGCCTTATCCTTAACATTGGACATCACATCAGAAAATTTTCTTAAATGACTCGTAGTAATTAGCATCTAACTTCTCTTAAAATTTCAAGTTTCTAACTTAAGCAGTACAAAAGATAAAAGAGACCAAAAATTTTGCATAAATTATGTCCCGCATAACTGTAAATTTAAGTACCATGTATTCAAATATATTTATAAAATTTATAAAAGTTCTGTCTTTTGCTGTCACATTGAAAATATACATAAGCTAACTCCGGTTGTAAAAATTTTAATTGACTTTGACAGGCTGTAGCTCCGTAATGGATAGGGCTAAAGAAAAAGTAGATCCATGAAATTCATTTTTTTTGTAATATTTATCCACCATTGTATAAAAATTTTATTTTATTTTATTTCAAACGTCGTAAAAGTTTTGTCAATAAACGGACGGACGAACGGACGGTGATTGAAACTATGGGCACATTTTTTCAACTTTTTTTTAAAATTTACTAAAAATTAAGCAGGAAAAAAATTAAAACATATATAAAACTCAAAACTTTGAAAACAACTAACAAAATTTATTTTATGTTATTTTTTCAATTTACTCATAAACAATATTGTTGCAAAAAATAAAAAAACGCATACATTTTTTTTTGTATCTAAACATTGTTGCTTTATAGCTATAGTGTTTTTCTATGTTTCTTCATTTTTATATTATTTTATTATTATTATTATTTAAATTTGAAAATAAAGATGTCATCAAAAGTTCTTCTGTGAATCTACCTAGAGATTAGAATGACAAAAAAAAAAAAAAAAAACACAAAATAAATAAAAAATTAAAAACATTGTTAAAATGTCAGAGTAATGAATAATAAAAAAAAAAAATATACAATTTTCTAGGTGTTGGAAATGAAAAATATATGAATACAATAATTTAGAATTTATTATTTGTTTGGTTTTTTTTTTATTATTTTTTTTTTAAGTACAATAGTTGGTTATAAATTTGTGATGGTCTGCAAAATAATAAAAATAAAAAATTAAAAAAAAAAACAAAACACCAAATCTTTTATATATGATGTGATAAACCATTAAATCAAATGATTAAGACATAAATTTTCACAGTATAACATAAAATTAAAGTTAAGTTGATACCAATGCAATTAGTAGAAGTATGTTACTTAGTTGGTAACATAAAAAGTATTAGCAGGTCAAATAACTTTTTGAATATACCACACTTTGAATTGAATACAACTTTATATTTACATTTTAAATTCAAAACTTATTCTTAAAATAGCAAATTTTAATAAAGAATTATTAGTTTTCTGTTTCTTAATAAATTACAATGAATTTCCTAGAAAATTTTATGTTAAAACAATTAGAAATTAACTTATTTTCTAAACATTTTAAATAGTAATATTATATACACAATTCTGGGGACGTGCCACAAGCTTTTCAAACAACAATATTAAATGTTAATTATAAATACATTCTTATGCCTTGTTCGCACAAACCTCAATATGAAGTCTATTATGAAGTTCAATATTAAGTCAAGTTAAAAATATTCATAATCGATTTAACTTAATATTGAAATGTCAAAACTCAAAAGTTAATGTCAATTAGAATTTAACTTTCAAAATAAATTCAAAAAGTCAAAATGAAATACTGAACAAAACTTTATAAAAAGTTTAAGCAAGAATTATGCAAGAATTATGCAAAAATTTTGTAATAATTAACTAATTTCAGCGTTTTACTTTTTAATAAGAAATTATTATGGATTTGAGAAATGGATATTGTTGACAAATTTATTTTTGAAAAATGTTTGAGGAATAAGAAATATAATTTGTTTCAATATTACTTTTATTTTTCATAAAAGGAGATAGTAAATATAAGTGTAAAGCCTTAAGTATAAAAATGTAATTTTTTTCTGTTAAAATTTTATATTGAATTTTTTATATTGGTATATGAAAAAAATATTGCTCTGGATTTGAATTGAACTTTCCAACGTATTGTACAACCTAAAAACTAATATAATTCGTAGACGACCGCTTGCTTGGTAATTAAATATATAAGATAATATAATGTGTTTAAGTGGTGGATTTTCAACCAAAAAGTTTCGGGCTCAAACCCTTGTCGGATTATATCAATTAAAAAAATATGGTGTATATTATAATAGTCTAATAAGAATTCCAAATATCAAATAGACAAAGGTCTGATACTACAAATAAATAAATAAATAAGATAATATAACATAATTATCAACATTAATATTTGAAACTATTACTTGTTCAAGTACTAAAATTAGTTTATTTATATTCACGCAATCCTAAGTAATTGAAAATATTCTCAATTAATCCTAACATAATATTCACTTATTGTTTAAATTAGTATTATCAGAGGTCACAAAAGGCAATCAAAAATGAAATAACCAGTTGGATAACCAAAAATATCTTAATTTTAAATTTAATTATTAGCCGCTATTTGTTACTTTTTTTACTTTGAAACACATTAAGGAAAACTCTCTTTAAAGATACAATGATACAAAATAGTAATTTTATTTTCCTGTTATTGTTTTGAAACTTCAAAATACATTAACCCAATAATTCAAATTTTTTTTAATCTCTTAGATATTCCTATCAGCAATTGCAAAAAACATTGATTGACACTAAAAATGAATTAACCTTAAAAAATTTATTTGACATTTAAATTCCATAAAGTGTTTTAGGTCTGTCATATACTTCAAGATTATGTTCGTTGTTAATGTTGGTATTAACAACATTATCTATAAACGTCAAAAAGAACACGGATTAACTGTAACTCGATCATAAGCATTATTTATATACACAAATAGAACATATTCTACAAAGAATACTTCCTTAATGTATTTAAAAAATTTACAATTACTTTACAAGCTTCTGTTTAGCAACTTATTATAATTAGCAATATTAATTATTCATATATATATTTGTATAGTACTGAAAGCACGCTTATTATAATTTATCACATTAATTTAAAAAAAAAAAATTCCTATAAATTAATTTAATCTAATTGTATTAAATTAATCAAATTTAACAAATAATAAAATACCACGAATAACAAAAAAAAAATATCATTAATAATTTATTAGAATTTATTATTTACTTTTAAATGATATTAATTTTAATATATTATACCTCATCGTATCACATTTTAATCTAATAATATCTAAAATAAGACTTGTGCTACAAATTAATTAACATATGTATTCACATATGGATAACACTTAAATTGAAATATCTTTTTATCTTTATGAAACAAAAAAAAAAAAACAAAATATAATAAAATATTAAATACTTAAGTTGCTATTATTATATTAACTCTTAAATATTTAAATTGACATAATCGTTGTCTATCAATTTTTTTGCCACCCTAACCTCACGAATTTCATATAAAATATATTAACTGAATAATATTATATTCTATTAATATAAAAACCATTATAAGGTAATACATTCTATTAAAGTAATAATTATCTTAAGTGTACATACTTTCAATTTTTTTTCATAAATATACATAATATTACGAATAATAATATTTATTATTAATAATAACATTAATAAAACAAAAAAAAAAACATATCTTAAATGATATCGTAACCAGTAACAATAAAATATTTTAAAGTTTACCTAATAATAATTTTAACCCTTTGCAAGACGATGTATAATTTTTAATACTTTATAAATTTATTTCTGGTTTTCTTCACCGAACTCAATTAGATACTTCTTAATTCAAATTCTTATATATATTTTAAAATTACTGTTATTTTTTTTGGAAATTCTACATTACAATGGATTTCACTAAAAAAGAAATTGAACTTCTCCAGGTACTTAAGTTTTTATATTAATCCTTTGTTGAGGATTTTTCAGAAAAAAATTTAAACATATTGGTTCTCATATAAGCAACTAAATGGAAAAGTGAAAAGTGAGGGCAACTAATGCTCATCCCTACACAGTTGAACTAACCTTATGGAAATTCATTTGTCAAGCGCTCATCATGCTCATGGAACCATATTCCACCAAATATGTTTCACAAAAGTTGATAATGTATCACAGGAACCACCCTAAAGTTTGTGGTTCAAAAGAAGGCGTGGTTTTGATGTGTTAGTGTTCCCCAAAGTTGATAATGTATCACAGGTACCACCCTAAAGTTTGTGGTTCAAATGAGGGCGTGGTTTTGATGTGTTAGTGAATATCGTGCAGTTGTAATGGGTGACTTTAAACTAATCTCAAGTAAAACAAAAAAGAAAAAAGTCAGCGCGAAATTAAATGGCTATTTGCCTCCCAAAAAATCGCACGCTCGTTGTCTGCGTGTTCGCGCTTTTGGTAAAGTTGATTTAAAAAATTTATAACTAAAGAAATTTCAAGTTAAAAACTTACATAAAATAAAAAACATACTTCTGAAAAATGATTACGATTGAACTTCAAGAACTTCTCAATATTTAAGGGTTAAAAACAGTTGTCCAACATATCAGGAAATCCGGCAATATTCAATAAATTATTTTATACAAACCATTTTTTTCATATTTTATTCGATTTAAACTTTAAATTACTTAATTTCAGAAAACAAAAAAAAAAAAATTAATTCAAATCAAAACTCTTTATGAATAGGCGCCACTCTTTATATTTATTAATAAAAACAAAAACTACCATTTGATCTAGCGCGATTGAAGTTAAAGACAACAAGAAAATAAAAATTGAACTTTTAATTTAAAAGCCTCAATTTTTTTTTTTTTTAATTCATATTTAAGTGGAAAATTGTAAATTGTTGCAAAAACCTCACCCAAAAAAATATTAAAATATAAAAATCAAAATAAGAAAAGCAAAAGAATAAGAAAAACCTAAATTTAATTAAGGATTAGATTAATAAAATCGATTCTATATAGCATTTCGATTAAATATACAGGTACTTTATATACAGTATTTCATAATTTTAATAATTTTTTTTTTTTTTAATCTCAGAACTATAATATTACAACTTTATAAAATATAATTGTAATCATTTTAATTTATTTATGCTCTATGCTCTATTTTATTTTTTACAAGTTTGTACAATTAAATGTATGATTTACTTATTGTATAACAAATTACTCAATTAGTACTAGTACAAATTACTCAAAGATGCAACTTACTTTAAGGCTCCTGCATAAACGAACCTCCTTATATCATATATTTTTTCCTTTTATTTTATTCAGAATATTCATTGCTATGGAAGCCCGATCTATCTTATGCTGACTGTACTAATGCTTAAAACATCATGCAGATCTATAACTGTAAAATCTTTAAAATATCGCCCAACTGTACTTAGTACCCAAAAGTTTTATTTATTTAAAGATTTCCGAAAAATTTTATTCCTAATTTGATTATACTAACTCTGACTATCTTTACTATCGGACTACCGCGCCTTTTGATTTGTAAATAATTTGTAATTTATGTTTTATTTTAATTTTGATATCAGACACGAAATACCCTTTTTACTTTTATCCAAATTGTGTTCATTATTAAATCAAATTTTAAGCAATTCATTTCTTAAAAAAAAAATAAAAATTATAACAAATTAAATGATAAGAAACTTTTGTAAGAGCACATAAATATAAAAGTCATCAAATCAATTCTAGATCACTTAGAACAATGTGCAATTAACATTTGTTACACTAAATTAAAATTTGTTCTTGTTAATGAAAATAATCACAGTTGCAATAAATTTAAAGAAAAAAATCTAAAAAAAAAAATGTTTATTTGAAGGTTATGTTGAATACAAAAAAAAATTAATGTAAAACATTACGAATACAAATTAAAATATAAATAACAACAAAATGTCAAAAACAATTTAAATATAAAATGTTTAATTTAATTATAATATAGGGTAATTTTTATTGAATGTTTTAATTTTTTCGAAATTAAAAACTTCGAAAGAAAATTATTTTCGATATTATTCCGTGTTACTATAATGAATTTTATAGAACTGTCAACAACTGTCAATCAGTTTGGAAAAACCCAACTTTCAATTTCGCTACAAATATTGCCAAATATAGGTACTGGCAATATGAATAAAAGTTATATGTAAATTAAAAATTTGAAAGTTGCAGGGGTGTGTTGCAAAGCTCAATTATGAACAACAAGAAATTCGAATTTTTAGAACAAAGTTTAATTTTGTTATGTCATTTAAAAAACAATGCGCATCTAAGACTCAACCATTGGTGTTTCTGACATTAAAATAAAACTAAATTAATTTAAGAAATTAATTTCATTTAATTTTCATATAACCCCATTCCTATAATGTATGAAACATTCAATTAATTTATTATATAAAATATAATATGACTTCTTTTTGATTTAATTTAGATTTTGTTTTTTTTTTTTATACCTTTAATGACTTAACTGACAGACTTATTTACAAACTTTACATAAATTTGTATTAATTTTTTGTATACAAAACAAACTGTATATATATAACTGTATTATATATATTTGACGTATGTATTAACTTTGTGATTAATATTTAAATCATTAGGCGCCGCCACTATACATCTAGTCATAGCCGCCACCAAGAAATTATAGTTTCAATTATATTTTGCATAAGTTTTCCTTGTACCAAAATATATTTATGTATATATGTATACATAGACTAAAATATAAAATTTAAATGGGAAGAGATTTTTTATATATATCTACTATCTATGTTATACATAAAAGAGTTAATTTTTTATTAGTAATACTATAAGTAAAAAAAATTATGTAAATAAATTGATCAACTCTTGACAAAAGCAAAAAAAAAACTGCAATCTCTACATAAGTGCGACAAAAAAAAAACAAAACAGCAACTCGACTGTCTTATTTTTTCTTTCAAAGTCCCAACACTTATCATATTATTATTATTATTATTATTATTATTATTATTATTATTATTATTATTATTATTATTATTATTATTATTATTATTATTCTTTCAGTCAATGAAAATAGTCTCTGTCTCAACAATTTTTTTATTGTTTTCATTTTAAGATGTTTTTTTTTTTATATAAAAGTGCTTTTACCAACATCCAGAATTAAATAATAACAAATTATTAAATGTATATATATATATATACAAATGTATATATAAATGCATGAACATAAAACAAGACAATTTACAAGTCAAATTTTTAATTTTTAATAAAATTTTCAGACTTGACTGACTGCCATCAGAGTTAACTCTAACATCAATTTGAACGTCATTTGTATATTAAATATATGGACTGTGTTGTGTGTATAACAAGTGTAGGTGTTATAAAAATCATATAATGAATTTTAATAAAGGTGTGTTTGTATTTATTAAAAAAAATATATATCTATATATTTTTCATTTATATAGATACAATAACTGAAGTTAATATTAGATTATTATATTTTTTGTTTTTTTTTTTTATTTTACTTATTATCCTTTTTTCATTCATTCATTAATTCAATTTATTCATTCATTTTATTTCATTATTTTATTTCATTTCTGGTTTAAATGTTTAAGGTATCGTCACAGTATTTATTTTGGAAACAGATCTAACGTTATTGATGGTCCCCCAAACAAGTTAAAAATTCATAATGCATAATTGATTTATTCATTCACTTATAGTCAATATATTTGGGTATAAATCTTCTTAGAAAGTTTCTATTTTTGGAAATTTGATGAATGATTTCATTCTATATTTAGTTTTCGCAATAAAATGATAATTTATTTATTTATAAATGAAATATATGAGATATTTATACATATATGATTTACAATCATAATATGGAAGTTTTAAATTTGGTATTTACATTTTTCAATAACCATAATTATGGAAAAACTAATAAAAAAAAGGAAAAACTCCCTACAGTTATCATAAACTAATATTACCTTTTACAAAATATCATAAAATCATCAAATAAAATCAAATATTTACTTTAAAATAATTCTAAATATTGTAAAACTTAAAAAGTATATATATGAATAATAAAAACTTAATACCTTATGGGCTTAAATTATTCTAAGTTCTTTATTTATGCTATTAAATAATTTTTAAACAATTTCCCCATTTTCTAATCAACACAATTAAAAAAACATTTATTTTAATTATTACATTCTTTTCTAATAAAATACAAAAACGTTTTTTTTACTTTTATTTTTATATTCAATTTTAACATTTATATAGTTTGAAAAATTTAAAATTTTATACTATATATAAGTACACCTGCGGGAAATCACCTCTTTACAATTAAAAATACTATTTATATTCAAATTAACAGTTTAGTTTTTTTTTTTTGTTTTTTATTACCCTCTTATACCTTACAGACATAAATACCTGTATCATTATTATAAACATTTTCAGAATTATTTTAAAGCATTTATTAATAAGTTAAAAAAAAAAAAATTTTATTTTTGAATAATATTAATTTAAAATGACTATATAATTCTTTTTTTTTTTTAAGGTTCATTCATCTTGTATATATATAAAGGTGACATGTCACAGCTCCCTTTGTCATAAGTCCCTAAGGGACACTTTGTAAAATGCCATAAGTCCCTTAAAGAGTATTATGACGAAAAAAGTTTTTATATTGATGCATGCAATCTTTTCCTGGAGTTTAACCAAACGGTCCAGAATTTTGGGGATAATATATTCCTTTCTCCGAAATATAGGGGTTTTGACGAAAATTGGGCGAGTTTAAATAATTAAAAGAAATATTAATTTTACTATAATTTTATTAACTAAATTGATTTAATTTTATTGAACAAAAATAGATTAAATAACCAAAGTTTCGCACAAATGAAATTCATAAATATTTTGGAAAAAGGATCAACTTTGATTTTTTAACTAACTTAACTTACTTTCTAATATAGAATCTAGCGCTCTGGATATGCATATAGACAGCACTCTGGAAAAAGGAACAACTTTGATTTTGAAACCGACCAGCGACCAACCCAATGTAGAAATATATGATAAAAGTTTCGATTTGTGAAATTATAAGGCATAAATCATAAAGGGAGTTATGACACTTTTTTTAAGGGACTTATGTCACTTTGTGTTATTTTACAAAATGTCATAGGTCCCTAAGGGGACTTATGACAACGTGAGCTGTGACATGTCACCTATAAAACTGCTGCTCATATAATCAACAATTCATTTACCAAGTAGATAAAATTAAATTCATAGTTCATTGGACTGAATAGTTCACTTGTTGCAGTTTAAAGTTTTTTTTTTTTTTTTTTTTTCTTTTATTATATTTTAAAAACCTATATAATATAACATTTATAAACTATATTCTAAAATAAACCAACAAACAATATACCATGTTTAACTTTAAGTAAAATAAAATAAAAAAAAAAAAATGCTATAATCATATCACTTAAACTTCTTCTAAAAAAAAAAAAAAACTCGTAAACTATATGCCATATATACCATAATATAACCATATATGTACTTGAAAAATCTACATAAGTAAAAATAAAATTAAAGAATCATCAATAATACACTCGATAAAACCCACGATTTATGAAGCAAAAACGAAAAAAAAAACTGCAAAAATCGCATATTTTATTAGAATACCTTTCAACTATGTATAATCAAAGAAAGAAAGAAAGAGAAAAAAAAAAAACGAAACGAAAACAACAGCATCACTAAAATTAAAATTAAAATAAACCATCTACCATGCAATTAATATTATGTAAAGTTAAATTTTTAAAGTCATATACAATATATTTGCACATACATATAGGTTTATATAAATATATAGGAGATATCAAAAAATTATGGACCAGGATTTTTATAATATCATTCTACTCCCCCCCTTCCTCATCTTCTTTTCAGAGTTTTCTGATTTGTTTTTTACCTTATTACTTGATAAATCTTATATATAAATATTCTTATATAGTTTTGTGTTAAATCTTATAATGATTTAATAAACATAATAATAATAAAATAAAAAAATGTATTCTGCGTGCAGCATTTATTTATGTACCTATATTCACCTGTGCCTCACCCGAAGCTACAAAAAAAAAAAAACATTTTTTCTTATTTTTTGTTTTGTAATATTTATGATATAGGGAATAAATTAAATTAACGATCTTGTCTTGATCTCTTTTTTTTTAACAAATATGATAAAAAAAAATTAAAAGAATTATAACAGAAAAATAATTCTGGCTATGAGTAGAAGAAAAGTTGGAAAGAAATGATAGTGGAGAGAATTTGCAATTTATACTGATTTTCGAAATGAAAATGTTCGAAAAATTTCAAATCTATATTTTATATTCGGTGCATGATTTGATTTATTTATTTATATTCTATATTTTGTAAATATTACATATTTATGCACGTTCACTGCCCAAAACAACAGTCCGATAATAGTCGAAGGCTAACGCATAGACAGTGAAGAGGAAGGGAAAATGTCCAGAATAGAATTAACCAGACAAGATCAGCATTCGGCAGACTTTGGCTATGGGATAGTTACCAAATAAAAGGGAAAGAAAAAATTAAAGGTCTATGTGGGTCTGTAAAATCCACACTAACATATGGCAGTGAGTCATTGCTATTACTAACAATCTCTATCAAGAATAAGCTTCAAGTCTTCGTAAATAATCACTGGAGAATCATATTCAGAATTTTACCTCTTGTTAATCCAATAATCAAAAGAAGGTGGAATTGGATAGAACACATATTGGGAAAGAGGAAATTGCCATATCTACAATTTCATTATTTTGGAGTCCACAATTAGGTAGTAGAACATGAAGAGATGATTAGAAGCGTTATGATCCCTAACAGGAAAAAAAAATTATTTATATTCAATTTCAAAAATTCCATATACGAATTTAGAATATAACTAACACCAACTGCTACTATGGCCGATATGTCATATACTATTATTAAACGATTATAAAAAATATTATTTATTTTGTTGATATTACATATTTAATATTTAGGTTAAAATGGGAGTTTGTTGAGAAAAAACTCTTATGACCCATGTAGGCCTTGAAACTCAACCACCTCTGTTACTCAGCCATATGCTTTAATCCAAGACCTCGGGAAATTTTCCTGGAAAAATGTTTATAAACTGTGAGGGAATTGAACTTGCTTTCCGTCTTTCGATAATCCAGATATTTAACCAGTACTGCCGCAAGGCCCATTTTCCCCTTAAATTTTTATTGTTTAGTGGATTAAAATAGTTTGCATACTTCCAGGGGTAATTATAATAATGCTTTTTGTTAAAGTTGTAAAATCTAATTGAATGGAATAAAATAATTGATAGAATTGAACTCCCATTTCGTTATTCGATAGGCCAGATATTTATTCTCAATATTAGATTACTTTTAGAAGAAAATTAAATTTCGATGTGAAATCCAAAAACTAAATTCCCCTACACTAATGTTCAAACTAAAAATTTGCCAGTATCAGATTTATTTTTAAAGAATATATATAAGAACTCCTCCATATGAATAAATTCTAAGTCCAATATTTACACTCAAGATAAGTAAATTTCTTTAATGTATTATATGTTTAAGATAGATTATAAGATATATGATAGAACAACTGGACTATTTTAGGTTCAATCTCTCTATATTATAATTTTACTTTACAGTTTTGAAACAAGTCTAAAAATTATATATGAAATTTTTTTGTTGAAAATTTTAAATTTTTTTTTAACTAAGAATAAATATTATTCTTAACTTTAAGATTAAAAAAAACAAATGAAAGATATGAAAAGTACGAAAGAGAAGAGAATATTAAAACACAACAAAATTAATTTATATGTAAAAAAAAAAAAAAAAAAAATCAAGACAGGGTGAATTGATTATCAGGCGGTATAATTTTATGCTTAATACCGGTAGTAAATCATAAAATCTCGGTGTAAAGCACACGCAAATGCAATAATTTTCATTTCATTTGAGTTTTTTTTTTCTGGCTTTATATAATTTTTACTTTTAATTTATGGTATCCTGTGATTATGAACTTCAGTTAATAGTTTAGAGAAAATGAAATGTTTAAAAAGAGAATAAATAAAAGTGCATATATATCAGATTTTATAGTTGGAAAAAAAATTATTTAAATTTATTAAATATTTTACACTTAAGTAATTACAAGAAATTCTTAATAAATATTATTTTTAGTTTAGAATATCTTGATTAGTTATGTTATTTGTCAAGAATAATTATTATTAAATTATTAACATATTTTTTCTTTTAATTTTATGCATTTATACAATTTATTAATAAATTTATTTATTTCGTAAGTCTAAGTTGCCAATTTATAATTAAGTTTTAGTTTACAAGTATAAAACTTTGGGGTTGCTTCAAACAAATTATGTAAGCAAAATGCAAAAGTTAAAATAAAGTTTTACGCTATCAAGTTAATGCTCCCTGGTATGTATAGGAAATCATGACCAATATAAATATTTAAATATTCCTTAAGTTATAGATGCAATACAAAATTATGCCAAGAAATGCCAAGCACGTATAGAAAGACACATAAATGTTGAAGTTGCTCACATTTTTAAAAATAGGTTAACTACAAAGAGACTTTAAAAAATAAGACCACTAGATTTAGCACAAAATATGAGAAATCCCATACGTTTCTCACAAAATTAAATAATATAATAGGCAAAAATTAATGGTTATTCCGCTAAGACTAGTTGCAATATGATATAAGAGAATTCAGCTCATTCTTAAGGGTTTAACCATCTACCACCATTTCTACGCCTAAATATATGCAATTTCGTTTTGAAAATTTGAGAATTCTTTGATTCCCTATTTGTTTAACATGTTATAAGATAATTTATGTATTTCTTCAGGGTTACTCCAACGATTCTCCACTATTGCTAGAAATTAGGCGCTTATCGCCATCCGTATATTTCGTCAGACTTTTAGTACCTAGAGAAAAAAAAAAGAAATTCTAATAACCTATGCCGGCTTTTAACCCATACTACCCCAGAAAAAAAAAGTTATGCGCTGTACAGCTATTTCATCGAAACCATTTTGAAACAAATAGCAAATCGAAGAAGAGCAAATTGCATACTTTTGGGCGCAACATATTTTTTTTGATATATATGAAATATCTACCATCTTAAACTAATCACCCTGTTAATTTTATATAAAAATACAATTATTTCAACATAACAATATCTTTCAATCACCTAAAATACAATTGTATATAGATAAAATTCGTATATACCACGTCTTATACTATAAATATCAGTATACTTTAAATTGTAATGATAATATAAAATTAAAAAAAAAAAACAAAATTATTTACAAAAGTGAGAAACTCCTTAACCTTTACGCATAATATAATAACAATTTAACTCAACTTTACATTTATTTATTTTGCAAAAAAAAAAAATAAAAAAAGTATTATTAAGAGCATGACTAAGCTCTTAATCTATTCTATTCTTGCACAAAACATTTAAGTTACAAGAAATATTATAAAAAATTTTCCTAAGGTTATCTAAAACTTAAAAGTATTTTAAGATAAAGATTTTTAATGCGCATTTCTTAAAAAAAAACAAAATCGCTTCATTCTAAAATTAAGAAAACACTTTAAAATATTATATATATACATTCATGATACGCAAAAATTTTTTTTAATATTTATCTCATTGATAATAATCAAATTTTCTGCATATAGAATTATTATTATCATGCATGATATTATCCTTTTATATATATATATATTTATAATAATCTTTAAGTCCATTTAAAGTCCAAGCCAATAGTTTTACAATGCTTTTCATGATCTTTATCTAATATACTTATCTGGTTAAAACCATTTTAATATGCACTAATCCTGAATATCTCATATTAATCCAAATTGCATTAAATTTAACATATTATATGAGATATATGATATTATGCTGATATTTATGTACGCATTTAATATAACATAATATTTTTAATGAATATTACTAGATAGTTGGTTATGCAATACATACGTTTTTAATTCTTATATTAAGTGCTGTACTATCCAATACACAATACATACACATACTACAATATGAAATTTTTGTATTAATTTTATTCAAAAAAAAAAACCAATCTTTCTTATCTATTTAATTCTTTCAATTTTATACACTTTTCAATTGAATCTTCATCATAATCATTTTATTCAATCAATATTCCCAATAATAATGATTTTCTGTTTTTCTATTTTATTACTTAACATAAGTATTATGACGTTCATAAAAATTTGTTCGAATAAATTATTATTTCTCTATAAAAAAAAAAAAAAAATAAAACAAAAAAAAAAATTTAAACGATCAGAAGGATACTGTAGCGGTCGAGCAGTTATGATCGTTTCATTCCATACTAAATTTAAATACAAGAAAAAAAAAAACCAATTCCTGTATGACCGACGACCGTCAAGTGGCGCTTTTTATCATTTCGATATGCTTAATCTATCGATACGTAAATGATTTTCGATTTTTTTTTTTAACTTGTTGTCATGTCATTTGCAATATAATATTTTTGTTTTTTTTTCTTCTATATTGTAACAAATACGCAACATTTAAACATTTAATAGTTATTCATATATTATGTTTTATAAGTTTTTTTTTATTAATTTTACATTATTTTTTTCTAAATATTAAAATTTAATTTGAAATTGAAACTTAATATGAAAATTCGATTATAATATGTAATAATATGATTATAATATGTAAGAATTCGATTATAATATGTAATAATTCGATTATGATTTTAAATACTATTTTCAATGTAAATTAAAATGAGGAAAAACTTGGAGTAGCCTACATGAACTCTGGGATACTAAAGGACTTAATTAAAAGAGCTGAACTTCTTTGTCAAAGTTTCAGATAACTTAGCACTTAATTAGAATTGTAACATTATTAGATCCTGAGTTATGCATTAATAAAAATAAAATTTATAGAAGATATTCTAGACAAATATACCTATACCTAGACAAACCAAATGGCGGAAACACAAACCCGCTGATTAAAGTGATTCAATTTCAATAGCAAAAGCGATTATTTTATGCAAATGAATTTGTGTTCATTTTAGAACTCTGGCTCTTTTAGTTTTTAAGTTATTATACAGGGAGACGACCAAACAGACGGATGGCCTCACTTAGCTAGATCGATTCTCTTTTCGACTCAGGCTTGATAACAACACTTCAGTCTACATCTATCCCGTACCTCTATAGTATCTTAAACATAATTATGTATAATTATGAATACCTTTAGAAATACCGTCTAATAGATATACACATTTGGAGCCGAATTTTCCATTCAAATTTTTAAGTTTGAAGATCGAATATGATGACTCAGTAATGGGAAGGAAAAAATCTGTGTATTAACAGAGAGAATTAGATATCCAAACATTAGACTTTAAGTAAATCATAAATTATTAAATTAAAAAAAAAGCTTTAGTCTATCTATCTTTAGTCTTCTATCAGATTTAGGTTAACGGATGAAGTCATCTTGAATCAGAATTTTATTGGTGCATGACTTCTTTCTCTAATATTGTAATCATTCTTTTTGGTGATCAAAGAGCTCAATAGTTAAAAGCTGGCATATACCTGGCATATATATATAATTGTGCAAAAAATAGTAAAGCGAAATATTTACTTGTACAATTTTCGGATAATATATAGATTTAAAGTTTTTTGAACTTCATTTCTTTAGAAAGATATAGTAGTAAATTAACAAAATAATATAACTCTATTCCATTCTTCTTTTTCATTTTAAAGTATTTTTGTAAATAATAATTGAAATATCTTATAGTTGTCCAATACCAAAATCTAATAACAATTTTATCATTATTATTAAGTACTTTAAAATAAACGTATGTATATTATATGATAGACTTAAAAACGCAGAACGCACAGAACAGCACAGCATGACTTCTTTGACAAGTCTGCGATATGTTGATACACTATTGATGCCATATTGAATTCATTTTGGTTGTACACAAACTGTGAGTTGATTGACTTTATTAGTTATGAAGTCAACAGTTAACTACAATATAAGTAAATTAATATGAATAAAAAAAAATATATATAAATACAAAATAAAAAAAAAACAACAAATAAAATACATAAATAAAAATTTTTCATTTTTACATAATATAGGAAATTGAAAATATTTATATAAATATATGTCTGTCATGTTTTCTTATAAAAATTTTTATTTTTTAACAATTGGCGGGCATTTTAAAAAGGATCATCATTTTAAATGCCTGTACATATATAGTAATTATATTTATTATAAGAGAACATTTAACATTTGAAACACCAACAATAAAAAAATAATTTTAAGGTGAATGTAGGTGTTTATTTTAATGCAATATATTCAATACCATTTTTTTTTTTTAGTTTTATGTTGAATAAGGCATCAAATTAATATGAAATGATCATGTTAGGTGATTTGTTTTATTTATTTAATTTTGCCAATTTTTGTGTTTGGTTATTTTTACTTTTCTATTTTGTTTTTTCACTTTAAAATATCTCCACCTGCATAAGTGGGACATCATGAACAACAATTTATTTTAAAAATTTGCTTAAATTTTATTGAGAATAAATTATTTTTATTTTAACATTAACTTAATATGAAAAAGAACAAGAAACCGTCTGAAGAAATTTTAAACATAAATATTAAATCAAAAGAATATAGATATAAAAATTTTTAAAAAGAAACAAGTTTAAAAAATTTATTTCAGTTTCATATTTTATTCATGAAAAATGAAGAATATTATACAATAAAAAATTAATTTTTTAAGCCACTTTAAAGATACACTTTAAGAAATGTTGATAGAATTTTATTACTTGAAGCATTATGTTCCCTTAATTGAGTCGGTGAAATATTTTTTTTTTGGTTTTTTTTAGAAAATTCCTTCGTTTTTGGACGAGAACCGCAACCCACCTCTTTTACAACAATCTCATCAAAATAATGTATCCTACCTGCAGTAGTTTCGATAGTGACTTCTATTTCTATAAAGTAATGGTCTTATAAGAGAAATGTGTTAGATAGCTCTTCTTGTTCAATAAAAGCTGCACGAATATAGTCCTCTCCTTGTCTTTTTTTTTTTGGGCTTGTAATCTTGGGGATTATAGATTAGGAAATGTGGATTAGAGTATAGAAAAAGGAAAATTCCTATGAAATCCGTATTTGAAAATCACATCGAATACCACCTAAATGCACTGTACGTGATTTATCTGGGTAGTCTCGGACTTTGTCAAACTAAAACCATCCTCTTTTTCAAAACAAATTTGGAATAGATCTTAAATACATATGTATGGTTTGGTTTTTAGGATCGAGATTTGGAAAGAAAAATTGAGATAGAATTTCAGTGATACAGATTAAGTTGGATAAATGCAAACATTTTGAGGGATATCGTAAAAATGGATGTTAATATTCTTCTTAAATTGCGACATATGTATCGTTTGGTTTTTAGGATCAAGAATGGGAAAGCAAATTTAGGATAGAATTTTGGTATTAAAGATTAAGTTGGATAAAGGTAAAAATTTTGAGGGGTATCATAAAAATGGATTTTAATATTCTTTTTAAACATGACGCGATGTAATAAAGGCATAACAAACGAATTTTCATAAGCTCAATTTCACCATCTCAATAATTCAATGGTTTTAAGGTGAGGAATTGTCGCACTCCTTATTTCATGTTGAAAAACTTTGGGACAGGAGTTTGTTCTACAAAATATCTATAAAACAGGATTTGTGACCAGACGGTGCGCCGATGGATAATTTGAGGTATTACTGCGTTGAGATAGTAGTTGGATATTTTATAAGACGGATATCTCTGTTTTGTACTTTATTGAGATACACCAGCGCGGTTTGGAGGGTTCCTGAAATAAATTTTTCATTTATTTATTAAAATTAATTACAATTTAAATTATAAAACAGAAAATAAGTTTTAACTATTTGTTTTGTATTATACTAACTTTATATATTTGGTTACCAAGGAGATTTTGTTAAGAGAAATTATTTTTCAATAATTTTACAATAATTTTTTTTTTCAATTAAATATTTTGGGATCTGTAGCTGAATCGAACTTATACTCCCTCGATTAAACCAAATGCTTACACGCTTTTATACTTATCTGTATGATAAAATATATCTTTAAAATTTGTTTAAAATATTAATTATATATTAATTTTAACTTTATATTCTATTTTTAAATTTAATAATATAAAAATATAAACCAAATCCGAAGATACTCAATGAATTAAACCCATCTTTAACTTTCACACAATATAACAAATCTCTTTAATTTAAATTATTATCTTCACTCAAAAAAAAAATTACCAACAAAAAACAAAAAATATGTTCTTATTAAGTTTTTTTATATTAATTTATTATTTATTCAATTAAACATAACAAAACAGTTTTATTTTATTCTTTTAAACCATATTTTTTTGCGTAAATAAAATTGTGAACATTTTTACAGTCAGTCTTACGAAGTATCGATAAAGAATCAAAAATAAGAAAAATTCCGCACAATTCATTAACAAACATATCTACAAATGGCATATTTATGAATTTAGTATATATACATACTTCAGTTCATATACGCACGTGTATATATGTACATACTAATGTTTTACTTTATTGTTGCAATTTTAAAAATGTATGAAAGCTTAATGTTCATCCATAATGTAATATATGACATGTCTGTTCACAGGATAAGGTACATAAATTCATTTGTGGTTGTCAAAAAATCTCAAGGAAAAAAAAAACATTCCATTTATAAATCTTCATTTAAGCACTTGTAACTGTTATTGTTGATTCCATGAAGTTGAATTCGTTACGGTAACTTTTAATATAACCATTTATACATCGTTATATATAATATTGCATATGCATACATATAAAAATGTATATATACCTATGTATGTATTAATATATGTGTAAAAAACTAAAGGCAATATAATAATGACGATGTTAGTAATAACGGCGGCTATGAAGATTACAACGATCAATTTAAAAGATGCAAACAAAAAATAAAACAAAAAATACATTGAGATTTAAAGAAAATTTAAAAAAGAAAGGATGAATTTGGTAAAAATTTTTCATTTATTAATATTCTACATTTCAATTTATTAGAATTTAAAATTAGTTAAAAAATTTTAAAATGCCGGTAAGTCTGTTCGGTAAACATAATTCAAGAATATCATTGGGTTAAAACCTAATAAATTATTATTTTACTTTCAATCAACTTCAGCCATATAAGAAGCTGAGCTAGGGGATTGACAATGTCATACTTAATCAAGTTTAAATTTTTCTTTTAAATAATTCTTGATAAGCCGAATCTAATAAAAATTATTACATATTAAATCATTTAAGATTATTGAACTTATTGAATATTTTATCAATTATTTTCTATGTGAGGGTTTCCAACACGGCTTCAACTATTATTCTATGTGGTTAAACACTATGCCAAACAATCAGTAAAGTAAACACTATAAAAATTTAAATTGCATACTTTCAGGCTGTGACATAATTTTTATAATTATATATAGAATTAAAAATATAAAAAACATATGTTACGGCAATTTAATTAACGTTTAAATAATACAGTTCTTTTATTTTTTTCAATAACTCTATCTTCCATACATCTATAATTCATTGACGAAGCAACATTTTAAAGGCTTAAATCAAATGACATAAAGCTGAAGCAAATGACATTTAGCTCAACTTCTAGGTAAAAATTCTTTAAAAATATTCTAAATATGAAATTAAATAATTATTTAACATTATAAATATTTAACAATCTATTTCTAATCCATTTCTACTCGGAAAAATTCGAATTATAAATTTTTGTGAACTTAAACACCGTCCCCTAAGAAGTCATTTTTTTTTTGTAGTTAACTTTTAAATTTTTATCTCAATCTCAATTAGCATCACCCTTCTTTATTAAAAATATTTACCTTCCTTAATAAAAATATTTACGCCTCGTCACTGCTACAAAATATGAATATTATACGGTATTGCACTTTAATTGTGCTGAATAGTGATAAGCTTTACGGCAATGAAGCTGCAATTTAATAAATTACAAAAATAATGTTGAATATTCTCAATATAATAATTTATCTGTGGGTGGTTTTGTAAATTATTCATCATTTCATTTGAAATTTACGATTACATATGTATATATTAGAGTTTTCAATTCCTTAAAACAATATTTTTTAAGCACAGAAATGTTTTTTTGTTTTCTTCTTTTTTTTTTTTTTTTGGTAACTTGATTACCAAATATTTGCACTGCATTTTCATTTGTAAATTTTTGATTTTTTTAACTTAATTCTGCAACATTTGAGAACTAATGAAATATAAAAAAAAAAAAATAATGAAAAATTTCACGAAATCTTTATTATAATAATAATGATGTTATATTATTATTTATTTAAAAGTGTAATATACTTTAAATAATATATTAAGTTTTGATTTTTGCACATTACGGGATATCAGAAGCCGAACAACAAGTCAATTTTTTTTAATCAATAATCATGCTGGGCAAATTTATTTTTTTTTTATTCTTACATTTGATATTTTTATAATTTTTATAGTAATAATAAATATTTATTTTAAAATAAAGAATTTAATTAATTACAAATGTAATTTTAAATAAATTCTTTAAAAAAAAAAACACATTTACCACAGGTGACTTTTGATGAAGCTTAAAGTAACTGCAGGACAGAAGTCATAAAAATATTTTCATTTAATTTTCCAATTCTATTAAATTTAAGACGATTTGATTTTGGTGGGATGCAAATTTATGATATTATTATGGAATGATATAATTTTTCAAATTTTGTAAATTTTGAAAGATAAAGAAGAAAGTAAATTAGGTAACGAGGATAAACGATTATAGTAATTTATCGTATTAAAAATATACCATATTAAAAATAAAACTAATTAGGTTCATATAGGTTTGTAATACGTGAGCATTTCTTTTAGACTAATTTAAGATATCCTATACCTGTAAACTCATTCGGTCGGGGGGTAACTTTATTTTATTAATTAAGAAATCATTAATGGTTTTAAAATTATCGGCTTTTAGAAATAGGAAATTTTTAGCGTTCGACTTCTGCGACTAAGGTTGCGTTTATGTTGGAGCTGCGATAAGTGATGAGAGCATCGATAAGAGCATAGCGTAGAAAATTGAAATATTTTATTGATTAGCGCCCAGCATCAGAATCCTCTAAAAATTTCATGGATCTATAGCTTAAACCATTTAGAAAATACAAGAGGAAAAAAATTTTGAAAAAATTCATATAACTGAAATAAAAATACCATAGTTTAAAATTGCTTTATTTCAAACGCTGCAGAAGTTGAGTTTTAGCACCTTTTTAAGCATCACTGTATTTTTTGAAATTTTTGAAAATTTGCTTAAAATTATGATATAGAAAAGTAAAGTTAATAGACCCAACTTAATAGATAGTTAGTATACATAAAACTTTAAATTGATATAAAACACATTTTAATTAAGATTGAAATCAAATGTTGTTTATTGGATTTCAGTAAGCATTGAAAAATTATCGTACAAACACTGACGCCGCGAAACCGTTTAAAAGTCGTGAAAAATTATTTTCATGAAAAGTGTTCTATTCGAATTTTTTATCAATTTTATTCCATTTCTTCAATTCCATTCGATTTCATTAAAAATTGGTATCGCCCCGGAAGTATTTTGATTTCAACATAATTGTGCTACATCTTGTTCTGCTACCGTAATAATCGAATTTTTGGTAGAACGATTTGGTGATAACATTATTTCGAGAAATGGTCCAATTAATTGACCTCCAAGATCATGTATCATAAAACTACTGGATTATTTTCTTTGGGATTATGTGAATTCATTGGTTTATGCTGATAAACTAGAAACATTAGACGCATTGAAAGCCAACATAAACCGTGTTATTGATGAAATAAGGTATGAATTATTCGAAAAGGTGGTCAAAAATTGGTCTGATGTAATGCGGTTCCTCAAAGCTAGTCGTGGTGAGCATATTCCGGAAATTATTGTTAAAAAATCTAAATGTCATAATAAACATATCTAAACAATGGCATAGTAATAAAGGCGCAGCCTTTCATGTGGAAAGTCTCGCTTTCAAACCCCGGTCAGATAAAATCTAATACAAAAATATCGTAAATTTGTATAATTATATCGTAATATAAAATAAGATTTAATAAAAAAAGAAATTTCATTTCCAATTCCCCAAGTTTTCTTCGTCGTTTTGCGCCACCCTGTATATACATAACTCTTCTGTAAGATGGCGCACTAAATTAACATTTGTGCGTTCATAACCGTATACAATAGTTACAGTCGAGTAATCAACAACCTCCTTCTCATTAAAAATTCAATACGGAATTATTTACAAGAATTTTTTTAATCATATCCAATATTGTTCCTTGGGATACCTGCAGAAATCTACAATCCTAATTTTTTAACAAGAACATATAACAAACAAGGCAAAAACAAACCCAAACGAAAAACGAGATCTAAAAATTTGTTTACCATTTTCTAAATAACTTAGAATTGAATTACAAATAGAATTAAAATGAAACCAAAAAAGTATATATACAAAATTCCAAATGAATTACGTGTACTCGTACTTGTACTCACTATACTCAATATTACGAATCTTTCTACTAGTGCCATATTAATACTGATAAAACGTATTTTCCTTGAGACAATTTGTCACAAAGACATGATATTTATAAATACAAATTTTATTCTATAAATATTTCACTATAGCATTTTGTCCTCTAGTTATGTTTTTTAAGTTGTTCAATTATTTTGGTAAATTTATTTTTAATTTTACCAGGTTTTTTTTTTTTTTATTGTAATTTATTTATTTATTATTTATATTTTATTGACTGTTCAAAATAAGTTATTATGTTTCAGTTAATTTCAGCATGTTTAAGAAATTAAATAACATAAAAATGTTTACACAACAACAGTAACAGTGCTGGAGTCAGTTATTTTTGTACTTTGAATTGTACAACCATAATACTGTAAAATAATTTTAAAATAAAATTAAAAAAAAAAAAATTCCAAAAAATCAGTTCCTTATTTAATATTTTTGTGTTATTTTTTTTTTATATACTTTCACTGTATATCCATAATGTACCTACTTACTTATGTTTATGTTTATGCATATATGTATAGTTAAATTAAAAGATGAAATATACAATATGGTTTAAGCTGTGGGAGCCATGTCATCATTAATTAATCAGTCAAGATACATTTTTCATTTATAAAACAAATTGGTTGTATTTTTTTTTTATATTTAAATGGGCAATTCATTTTTGCATTTAAGACAAGACCGTACAATTTTAACAATTTCTTATTTTCTAAGCTTCAATATATTATTTTAATAAGTTTAAATCCCACTTAGATATTTTTTTTAATACTAAAGTATGAATATATTTTTTTTTTTAAGTTATATAAGGATAAGAAATATCTAAAAAGTTACATATTACTCGTATTAGGGTAATTACACATTATTGTATAAGTATTCTTATTGTAATTCGTTAAAAATTAGCAATAGCAATTGCACAAATCCTAGAAATATAATTATTTCCAGTTTCTATTCAAATGAAATTACAAAAGGTGATTACTCTTAAAAATTTGAATAACACAAGACTACACAAATACTTCAAATTTCAATTAAAATACAACTACAAAATTTTATTACTCTTTTTCTAATTTTTTTAAATTCTAATTACACAAAACTATACAATTACTTTAAATTTCAATTAAGATTAAAGTACAAAATTTGATTACTTTTAAAAATAACATAAGACTCTATTAAAAATAAAGTAAAAAATTTGATTACTTTTAAAAATAACGTAAGACTACACAAAAACTTCATTTTTTTATTTTACTTTTAAAATAAAGTACAAAATTTGATTACTCTTAAAAATTTTAATTACACAAGACTACAAAAATACTTCTAATTTTTAAATAAAGTACAAATTTTGATTACTCTTAAAAATTCGAATTACACAAGACTATACAATTACTTCAAATTTCTATTAAAAATAAAGTACAAAATTTGATTACTTTTTAAAATAACATGAAACTATACAAATAATTCCTATTTCTATTAAAATTAAAGTACTTTTGTATTTGATTACTAAGATTCGAATATTGTTTAAACTATAAGAATATAACTCCATAAATAAAAGGACCTAATTAAATTCATATCGAATAATAAAAGACTGCCCAAATTAATATTTGTTTTATTTTTATTTTACAATATGAAAGGTGAAGTGCATTTTTCTTTGATTAATATTTAATTAAATCTTTAATCATACTTCGAATAACTCAAAATAAAAAAAAAATAAAAAAAACACCAGAATATGTTATTTGTTAATGTTATAACTGTAAAAAAAAATTAATAAAAATATCTTTTAAAACGTTTTTTGGGGATTTTTATCTTATATATATATTATTTTTGGTAGGATGCTGAAAATCAATCAAATATTGGTGATTTTATTTTTGTACTTGTTATTTTTTTTCAAAAAAAAGTTATGTAAATTAATATTGTTTGTTTAAAGATATTTTGGTAATAAAATTTTATTAAATTAATAGCATTTTGTAAATTAACAAAACGTTTGTAATACTTTTATCAAATTCAATTATTAGTTAAAAGTTATAATAACGATTAACAGTTAGTACTAAGTTAGTTAGTACTTGGTAATACAATTAATGACTTTGTAGCTGCATTAAGTACTGTAATGGTAGCTTTAAATAATAAATTCACTTTACTTGTGGCTTATAAGTTAAAACTAGAGCCATTAAAAATTAATAAAATATTATATATTTTGTTTATATTATATCTTCTTCTTCTTGTGGCGCTACAGCTCGATGTGAGCTTTGGCCTTCTTCACAACATCTCGCCACGCATCGCGATTTTGAGCAGCACTTCTCCAATTTCCAACCTGCAACACTCGAGCGTTATTTTCAACATTATCAATCCATCTCAAACGTGGCCTGACCCTACTTCTTCTTAGATCAGGTTTTATATTGAAGGCTCGCTTTTGCGCTCGGCTTCCGCTCATTCGCATCATGTGCCCGGCCCATTGCAGTCTTTGTTCCTTGGCAAATCTGACGATGTCTTCCTGTTTAATGAGTTCTTGAATTTCGGCGTTATTTCTTCTTATATATTCGTCGTTTTCTATTCTTCTGGCACCGAAAATTTTCCGTAAGATTTTTCTTTCAAAGACTCTTAGTCTGTTTTCATCTGCTACAATTAACGCCCATATTTCGCATCCATATGTAACTACTGGTCGTATTATAGTTTTGTATATTATGAGCTTTGTTTGCCTTGATAACAATCTGAACTGTAACAACTTTTTATTTGCAAAGAAGCATAATTGCCAGCTTGTATCCTGTCACATATGGAGAAATGCATGCTGTTGTTGCTGCATACTGCTGCACCCAGATATGCAAAGCTTGAGACCCCTTCGAAATTATACTCGACAATAGTTATGTTTTGGGGATTTCTTCTGTGTTCTTCTCTTGCCATTTTTAAGTATGTTTATATTATATATTTTATATATTTAATTATATATTTTTTCATAAAGGTTAAAAAAAACGACCTGTGCTTTGACTACACTCTCTTGACGTCACACTCTCAGACGACTACACTCTCTTTTACATTAGGCAATTAATGCCCCTATATTAACCATGAATTTTTTTAATTCAATTAATTAATAGTTATTGAATTCGTAATATATTTCAGAATTAACAAAGTAATAAATGATAAGTGATAAATGATAACTAATGACATTAATTATCGAAAAAAAATTTCATATCACGAAGAGTTAATTTTTTAAAAAAAACTTTAATCCTTGTTGAAAGTTATAGTTATTTTTATTTTATTTTAAATGTCATAATATTGACCTCAATTTTTAAATTTACAATGAAAAATGATTTTTTAATTCCAAAATATTTTTTTTATTGATTTATATTTTTTTCATAAAATATAAATGTTAAAAAAAAAATACTTAAATTATGTAAATAAAATCGTTTATCAATTTGATGGATTTTTTTTTTTTTTTAAATAAATTAATTGTCAAATTTTGACATTTATAAAGAAATATCCTGACAAATGATGATATTTTAGTTTCAGTGTCTGGTTTGTTTATTGAAATACGAAAAAAAAATTTATAATTAATGAAGTTTTAAAATAAATATTTTTTTTTCAATTATTAATTTTAAGATAAAAAATTAACTTAAAGAAAGTTTTGCAAAGTTTTAATTTAAACTTTGTGCATTCTGTATTATTTTAAGTTAATCTTAGTCTTCAAAAATATTAAGCAAACTTGTGACTGAAGGATTGAAATGTTTTTATCCGACTGCTTTAAATTTGTAATAATCCCTAATATCCATAAGATATACCTTCCATGTAGTTATTTTGGATATTCTTCCACAGAGGGAACCCAAAATATCGAGATGACGTGTTCTGTCATAATTTGGTTCCTTTATATTGGGGTGGGTCAAAAATAGAATTTTTTCCGTAAAATACTACAAAAACTTAAGAAAATTTTGTACTGCATTTTTAGACCACTAGATGTCGGTATGACATATATATTCGAAAACTTGGAGATATAAATTCCGTTACGTGTTGATGTAATCACGATATTTTTGGTCCCCTCTGCGGTAGAACACCAGTTATTTTTAATATGAGCTATCAAATGTGAATATCGATTTCAGCTTCTTAATTGTAAAACTGTACTATTAATTTCTTAAGTAACTGTTGGCTGTTACCAAAGTATTAAATTTATGTTGTAAAATTATTTTTGAAAATATTGAGGCATTAAACACAGCTTATTAAATTTTTTCAGTTATTCATAATTAAAAATAGTTTATTAATATCAAAATCTTAAAAATTAATAAATACATACATGTACATAAACAATTTTCAATATTGTTATTTTACTGTTGTATTTTTAAAATATATATTTTTAAAAAATTGATAAAAGTTCATATTTTTTCAAAAAGTATAAAAATCCAAAAAAAAACATGTTATTGAATATGTTTAATATTCAAAAAATTTAAAAACTTTCAAAGTTTTATAAAAACAATAAACGAAATATAAATTTCATTTATTAGCGAATGCATTCACACATAATTTTATACCAATAACGGCATTCTATATTTTTTTTTTGAATTAGAAAACTTTCAAATAAGAAAATCAAATCGTAAGTCAAGGAGTGTTTCGTTCATCCAACACTATTGGACTCCTCAGTGGGTAATATTATTGTTGAACAACTCAGACATCTTCAAAAACATTTTGATCTAACAAATGTCTTTGTATAAAAAATTATTAAGATCATCTGTGAGTTATAACAATTGAACAAAAATAGAGTTGTATTGTTACAACTCACAGATGATCTTAATAATTTTTTTTATAAATACATTTAAAATGAAATAAACAATTGTAAACAGAAACTACAATTTTATTACATACACCTATATAACACTTAAATAGATCAAAAATAATTTAAATCTCTGTAACATAGTAATTTTATTTAAATAATATACAAATACTAAATTGAAATTCGAATTTGAAAAATTAATTACTATAAGCATAAATTCATAACCTAATTAATATTTTTACTATATATTATATTAAATATATATTTTTAATTTGTTTTTAACAAATAATATTACAAAATTTCATTAATAAGTCAATAAAATTTCATTTTCGAAAGTTTCGAAAATTGTCGGAACTTTTTTGCGTTTTAACCACAGTAATAATTTTTTTTAATTTTTAAATAAAAATTCAGAACTAAATAAAAAAAAAAAATACTCCTTTAAAACGCAAAATATTTGTATTAATTAAAAATAATTTTTGTAAATTATGCCTATTAAACCCAAAAACAATCATTTAAAATTAAAAATAAAAAAAAAAAAAAACAGTAAATTAACTTTCACCAATTTTCATTGATTTCTGGTGAATCCCATTTTTTTTACACAAAAGCGACACCAGAACATAAACCTAAATTCTGTAATATGAATCCTTGAATTTAATTTTTTTTTTTGTTTTTAATCTTTTTTTAACTCAAAAACTTACAAAAATTCCTCAAAATATTATTTGGTTTTTTATCTTCCCGATATACTTTTCTTTTATTTTTTTTCTTAATATGTACTTATTGGTCATAAATCAAGGAAACTAAAGATTTGGAAAAAATTTTATGGGACACCAAAAAAAAAAAAAAAAATTAAAAATAAAATAATTGTTACATATGATCTGAACTGAACTAAATTTACTAATTTAAAAGCGTATATATATTTAGCTTTATATATATATATGTGTATATATCCAGTCCAATACTATTTTATTTTGGAAAAGGAGTCGTAACCCAAAAATCAAAATTTAAAAAAATGTTTATATACATATATATAAGAAAAGTATATACAAGAATAGCCTTAAGACCTGTTGTAATAATAAAACCAAACTTTTATATGTTAGTATAGTTAAAAATTACTTTTATTTTTTTTTTTTTTTCTTAATTAAAAAATCCGTTTCGCATCTTAATTTTTGTTTTTGTTTCCACCTTTTCTGCCCAAAAAATACAATTTCTTTTACATATACAAACTTTTAACCGTTTTTTTGGTAATTTTTGTGTTTTTTTAATTTTTTAGTAAAAAAATTTCTTTCATAAATTTGTGTTAATCCACATTTTGAAATTTATGTAGATACTTGAAAAAGAGCTCATATTAATCCATCACTTTTAAAAACTATACGGACGCACTTGTAAATTTAAGATTATTAAAGTCTAACATTTAAAACCTTTGTATCACCGGTTGTGTGGCAAAGTGTTTAGAGTTCAGATTAGAGGCCTTTCATTTGAGGGGCCAGCCTTCGAATGTCAAAAGTGAAAACAGAAACTCTTATTTGGTGTTTCATTAGAATTAGCTATAATTTACTGGGCTCAAATCAAATGGTATAATAAATAATCAATAATTCTATATCTATAACAAAAAATACATAAATATAATTTAATTGAATAATATAACTCACAGATACAGAAATACTGTATAATTCAAATATGATATTATTACAATTTATAACAAACAGGTGTCTATTGAAAATCTAAGAAGGCAGATACTACACTATACCACATGTATATTACTTGTATGACGAATTCATTGACATCAATTCTAGTAATTCGAATATATTATGTCCTTCCGTCCTATCCTTAGAAGGCCTATTAACCCAACAAAGGCTAAAAAAGTTAACGTGTATGCCAACCAACCGTGATTTAGAACAGTTTTTATTTTCCTTATATACAATTAAAATATTTGAAGACATGTAGCAGGTAATTTTCATTTTTTAATTGCTTTTTCTTCATTCTTTTAATTACAAAAAATATACAAGACATATATATATATATATATATATCTTTTAAATACACCTAATAAGTATGTAATACACGCACTATAAAAATTTTATTTTAAAATTATCCACCTTTTTTTAAGTGTATAGTATATTTGGTGTAAATTTACCCTATAAATATAATTTCTTATATATATGAAAATTGACATAAAGTTTTATTACTATTGAAAGTTGAAACCAAAAGCCACTAATTTTAAGTATAAAAAATAAGAAATTTAATATTCGTTTTTTCTTAAAAATAATATTTTTATTAACAATTTACTAACAAAAGATATGTGTAATAAAATTGTATTTAAAAAAAGCTTTAAAATATTTTAAATTAACTTTTTTTTAAAAGATTCAATATAATGAATCAAAATTGAATTGATTCTCCTCATTAAGTAGATCATACACGTAATCTAATCATAAAATGATTATTAAATATTAAGTCTTTAAGTAAACCCTTCGAAATGTGAAGCACAAAAAAAGTAATTGTACAAAGATTTTTTTTTATATTCTCCGATTTACGAGCTCAATATTTTCAACTTCAATTTAATATTTATTAGGAACCTTATCTTATCAAATCCATTCAAGTGTTTTCTATCACTAAGATCTACATATGCTTATTCCTATTATGTTAATCTAAATCTAAATGATACTCTGTTCAGCTGTATAATATCTGTTATCATCAATTGTACTTCCCAGAGTTGACAATTTTGTCGATTTACAATTTGCCTGAATTCAAGATTAATATAAATCTATTCATTATTTTCTAACTACTCTGTTAAGAATTTTTTCGATACCCAACCCATCCCATCAGCTATAGTAACAGCTACATTTAGTTCAAAGAAAACTACTGTTCCTAATTGTAATAAAAGCTGTAGTTTTTTTTATTCGGTTCAAAATCAAGATTTAACAATATAACTTTTATATTTATTTGGATCAGGTCAGGATATGTCATCTTTTTAAAAAAAATTACATATAATTGCAAAAGATGGCGCAAATGTATAATTTTTCTTATAAATGAAATAAAAATTTACTTTTTTAATAAACAAACCCTTGGATAAACAAATACAAAATTTGATGCATAGCTCAGAGTCGGGCTCAAACCCTGATCGAATCATATCTAATAAAAAAAAATATTATATATATTACAATAATTTAATAATAAGTCCAAATGTCAAGAATTAATATTATAAGGAAATATTTACTATTATCTGGTACTACAAATAAATAAATAAATACAAAATTCTGATTTCACATTTGACAGTTCTCATTTGACATTTGATATTCGATTTTTTAAAACTAAGGTACAGTCAATATTTCAAATTAAAATCTTTTTTATTTGAGTAACTAACATCGTTTTTTTAAAACCTTGATACTGATTCGGATGAAAAGAAGACAGCTTAAGACTAAATTTAAACTTCGGACAGTTATATTTTAATAAAATTTTTAAATTATAATTTTTGGATCTTTTCAATGATAGTTGAATCATTTATATCAATGCTCGCAACCCATACGAGGTTTATTACTTAAACCTATTCTAAAACTTTCATAGTCCTATTAAATAATTTTTCTGTATATATATATATAACATTGTATTTTACATTTAGGCTTAGATCTAAATAGTTTATTCATTTGAACAGTTATAAATCAATCTTAAACCCTATTCACATCTCTATATTAAGTTTGATTTAAAACAAAATTATCCAATGTATAAACCGCTTAATAAAATAAGTTTTTAATATTTCTGTAATTCTTTTAAAGTATCCGGAATTACTTTTATTCCTTTTCTTATACATTGAAACCCAAAAATAACTTTAAAAAAAACAATAAAACATTTTTTTATTTAATAATCCCATCAAAAGAATTTTAACTTAATAAAAAAGCATTTGATCATCTTTCCTTCAAAAATTCGTCAATATTTTAAATATGTAGTGATTTTTATTTTTTAAAGTGTAAGTTTTAATTTATTTAATTTTTTTTTTTTCCAGTTTACTCCATTGTTCAATAACAATATATACTTACAATGGAATTATCCCACCAAAAAAGATACCGATTTTTAAACAAATCGGGATCAGAATATATTTATTTTTTTATACTGAAGATTGGTTTTCGCCATAATCATGCAATAAATCAATAATACGAATGCATGCATATATATAACCTTAAAAATATTAAATAATAATTTAACACCAACCCAATCCTATATAGTATACCTATGTATATCAATGTAAAATATATTACAAAATATTGGATAATAACTAAATAAGTAATAATTCATACATCATATTTTTATGATTATGACAGGAATTTTTCATCATCTATTGGTTGATGAATAAACAACAGCATTTGGAATTTTAAAATTGTTTAAAAAAAAGGGAAGCCGAAGTTTATTTTTATTTTTTTTTTTGGGATTCACTTTAGCTTCACTTTACGAATTGTTTGCCTGTTAATGTTTACATTCATTTAATGTATAACATTTTGATATTTGTGGTTAAAAATGACGATATTGACTAAATTAAAATATTGAATAGAGACCACACAAAATATATTGAAAAATTAAATTTAAAAAATTATAATCAAAATATTAATAAATAATGAATCCTTTTAGGTTACACGTGACTTCTCATGGTGTAGAAGAACGAATAATACTATACTATTAAAATCAGTTTGTCATCACGTTTTCTTATTCAAGCATAATCTAGTTCAGTCGTCATGCCCAAACTATAGACTGTGGGTCAAATCAGATCAGCCATTGAATCTTTCTATACTGATTTTTTTGAAATACATATTTAAATAACAAAGAATGTCAAATAATAGAGCTAGCTCCTCAAACCTCTGCTAAGCATATTATGATTTTGAACTCAATTGAAATTTAACTCTATCCTGATTATTAAATTAAGAATCTTGCATATGTTTATGAAAATGTGTAAATATTTCTGAGAAGAAAGTAATCCAACTTAAATAAACAACTGCAAAATCCATTTACATAACATTTGTCGATTTCAAGATAGCATTCGATGAGATAGATAGAAACGCAATATGGGAAGCACTTAACAGGAAGAACATTCCAGAAAAAATCACCAGGATAATTAGAATAATGTATAGCAACACAGAAGCTCAAATTCTCCATAAGGGTGTTTTAAGCGACCCTGTAATAATTAGAGATGGGGTAAGACAAGGTTGCCCGCTATCTCCTCTACTATTCAATATAACAATTGACGAAGTCATGAGAAAGACCAATAACAACTCATCTAGAGGTATAAACTGGTACCTCACACAAAAGCTGGAAGATTTGAACTACGCTGATGACATTAGTCTACTTACACAAACACACGGAGATATGCAACAAAAAATCAATAAGCTAGCAGAATGTGCTGCGGAAGTTGGCTTGGAAATAAACATTAACAAAACAAAAATTATAAGAGGGAATACAAACAACACAAGACCAATTACAATTGATAATACATTAGTAGAAGATGTAGATAAATTCAATTACCTAGGCAGTATTATTACTAAAGAAGGCGGTACAAAAGAGGACATTAATAATAAACTAACGAAAGCCAGAGCAACATTTGGAAGAATGTGGAAAATATGGAGGTCATCCAAAATTGCAAGAAAAACCAAACTTAGAATATTCCAAGCATGTATAAAATCTGTCCTCTTATATGGTAGTGAAACTTGGCTAGTTAATGAGAAAGAAACATATAAACTACCAGTATTTGTAAACAAGTGCCTCCGGATTATATGCAGAATATACTGGCCAAGAAGAATACGAAATGAAGATCTATGGCAAGCTAATTTAGCAAGAATCTTATAATTGAACTTAAAATCGGGATATTCCCTTTCCCAAAATATTTATATGAGATTTGTAATTAGAAGAGATATAAGAGTTAGATTCAAGATCTGTTTTGCCCTATTTCTGTTTAATTTATTTTTTCAACTCTTTTTTGAAATAAAATATTATGATCCAGATTTCAACGTGCTTAACCAGGTTTCAATAATCTAATATACTAGATCGGCTTTCTTTTTTCTTTAACGTTTAAAATATCTGGCAAAGTATTTAGAGTCGTTTATTTATGAGTCTTATTTTGTTAGTATGTTGGGAGCTTAGCTAGGTTAGTGAATCAGGGTTCACTAATCTAAGTCTTTTCTGGCACTTTTTTTAAAAGTCTTATAATTATATGCATGATCCTATTACTTTTTTCATTTTGCTAGTATTTGCTAGTTGGGTGTTCCAGCTGATTTTATATTGCAGAGAATGACCTATTAGAAATTCTTTTTGGCCAGGATATTGGGCATTTTATTTGTCGGCATTTCTTTATAAATCGCTGTCGGTTCTGCGAAGGTTTGTTCCAATTGTTTATATATAAAATTATCTTTCCATTTACGTTTCATATTTAAATATCCTTCCATATATCCATTATGTTTATGACTCATAATAAATCTTTCAAATAATACACATAAATGCATGTATTTCATTTTATTTAAATAAAATAACTGACCTGATCTGACCCAGTAAATATTTAATTGCTTTAAGTTCTGACTTCTGATTTGTTTTTTTTTTTGGTTTCTTTGTAATTGTTAACTTAAAAAGTTGTTTTCCAAAATTTTATAATAAAAAAATTTTTTAAATACCTACCATATTATTTTATTACTATAATATAAAAATAAAAACTGAACAATTTAAATTTAGTTCAATAACCTTTCCAAAACACTACACATTTGTGCATATAATTTGTTCAAATTAAATTAAAAAAAAAAAAAAAACTTCAAATGAATGATTTAAAACCGCACAAAATCAGTTAAATAATCTACAAAGATAATAATGAGTCATATATTGTACAAATTCACGAGACAATTTTTTTTTTTTTTTAAATAAAAAATAAAATAAATAAAAAATTCTATTAAAAACAAGTGTTAAAGTTTTTATTTTTAAATTTCAATTTAATTGTAAGGCAATAAAACGATTTTCTTTCTCTTTTTTATTTTTTTTTCTTATTTTTTAAAAGAAATTTATCTAATCTATAATATCTATGTAGATACTAAAGTAAACGTAACTACATTATAGTAAAAAGTAAATACGTGTAGACCCGTTTTTAATTGTATATGTAAACTGTAAAAAAACAAAATTTAAATTCCAATTTTAAAAATCAAAATTTTAATTAAGACTACCAAAAATTAATTTGAAAAAAACTCTCGCACTATGAACTTACGATTAACTTTAAAACCAATCCTTAATTAAAACAAAGTATCTCTTCTAATTCTTTTCTCTTAATCTAAGTATACACATAGTTAAGGGTTTTATTCCTAATTCTAGCTGCAAGGAGTTGTGGTTTAAATAAGAAAACGCCTCAAACTGTTAAGTTTCAAACTAAGCATACATTGTCTTGGGGTCTTTCAAAAGTTCCCAACTCACAAAGGAAAAATTAAAATTCCTTGATCATCAGCTCAAAATATTAAGAAGTCCTGTATTTAGGGAACTAATGACCATTCATGTCGCTTAAATGGCTCACTATATAAATTCGATTAGAAGAAAATTAACAGAACTATAATTAAATCTGATAAAAATTATTTTCTGAATTGAGTACTCGAGAGCGAGGATAAACAACGAATAATCGAAAACCGACTTAAGAAAATAGGTTAAGGCAATTAATCTTGTATGCATACTACTGAAACCGTTGATTTTGAATTTGGGTAAATGTATTTTTAAAACTGTCAATTTCGTATATATATGCTATGATTTATGAATTAAATATGTTTAAACAGCTATAGATGGCTCGATGATTAGGGTTAGAATCTCATTAAAAGTGAAAAACTTTTATCTGGTTTTTGATTGGACTCAGCTATCATTCGCCATTGGGTTCAAATTAATGGCTTAATCAATAATTAATAATTATTATATATCTTTAATAAAAAATACATTAATATAACAATATAAACAAATACAAAATATAATGAAATAATTTAATTGAATAACATAACTCACAGATATTCTACTCAAATACAAAATATTACAATATAAACAAAAATAGAATTGTATCTATTGAAAATCTAAGACATTTCACATTTTTATAAGACCTAGTACTATGTCATGTTTAAATTGTATGTGGAATTCATTAAGATCAATTCTAATAACAAGAGTATAAGACCCCTTTTTTCAACCTGTACCTGTGGTGTAGACAAACAGCATGCAGTTCATTAGTTACCACAATTTGAAATTGCAGAGAAATTAAATCTCCAAAAAATTAATATCATACGCCTTAAATACCCAAAGTCCAAGCCAAAATGAAAAACTAAAAAACTTGAAAATTTAATGAATATTAGACTAGGTACTATTTGTGAAGGTCTTTCATTTTATTAATAAAAAAAAATTAAATTTTCTTTAAAACATGGTAAAAAATCCTTCGATAGACCTAATATAATAAAAGTTTTAAATATACATTTTAATTCCACGTTGTCGTTCGTGGTCGCCGTATGTAAACGTATTATAAGTTGCAAAATGAAATATACAAGAACAAACAAAACACACAGTAAAAAAGAATTTATGTAACAGGTAACATTTGACCACTGCCACAATAAATTAGTATGCAAAAGTTGTTCGATAAATAATTCGCGGCACTTTTTTTCCTTTTAATTTGTTTCTTGTTTTTCTTTTTTTTTTTTTTAATTTTTTTTTTTTTTATAAATACATTTTAAACATTAATTTCAGAAGAGATAATGACTCCATCAAAATTATGTTTAATCGTAATAAAACATATAATTACACATATAAGTAAATACATATAGCGTGTATGTTCTTTTATATGTTGACAAGATATAAAAGTAATCTAATTATTAGTATTAAGATAGAATGTCAAGCAATATACAGTTAAAAATTTAATTTATATACGGGAGAAATTGTTTTTAAGTTTTAATATATTAAAAACAAAATTATAAACCAAAGAAGTTCATTAATAATTTCGTTAAACTCCGAAACTCAGAGTGAATTTAGAGTCCTCGTCTTAGTTGTACTAAAATTAATCCTAGAATTTAGAATTACATTAATCAAGCGCGGATATCCCCCCCCCCCCCCTCACTTACAAACCACAAAAATAGTTATAAATAATTTAATTTAACAAATTACATAAATTAAATTCGTCAATTTAACTGTAGAAAATTCGAAAATATTGTACCAACTCTTAATAATGTATCAATGTCCACTCCTAATTTTACTCTTAAATATCAATTTTATTACAAAATATTACTGTCAAATTTTATATCTATCAACGTTACCAACTTTCTGGTTGTTTGTTGTCAAAAATTTATATTCAAATTAATTTTTTGCCACAAAAAAAAACAAAAAACTTCAAATGTGTCAGTGACAGTCAGACGAAAATGCAACTTAAATTATTAAATAAGTATAAAAATTAACTTTTTTATTTGTTTAATTAATTTTTTAATTTTATATTGAAGTTCGAATAATTTTGTTATGTTTTAATAATTTTGATTTTGTTCTTATTTTATTTATAATAATTTTATGTTGTTACCTATGTATGTAGGTATAATTATAATTATTATTGAATTGAAAAATTAAAACGTATTAAATTGAATTTTTCCTAAATTTTTTTTTTTTACAATTACCTAGGGTTGTCACGCGTCCTTTATTCGGTAGGACAATCCTGCAATTATGATATTTGTCCTACGCCCTACATGAAAGTAATCGTCCTACTTTTGAACTAAATGTTTTTTTAACGAGAACATTTTTTTTAAAGGAGAACATTTTTTAATGAGAAAAATCCAAAGCAAAGCCATCTAGATTGAAAAATTTAAAAATATTTTTGAAATGCATTGGATTATAATTTTGTTTGAAAAACTTTATATGCATTTTTTTTTATTTATTTTTATGAAATGAGTTTTCATAAAGTTTCTCTTTAGTTTAGTTGAGCTTCAGCATGGTTAATGTAAATTAGCCGATATCAGAAACATATAGAAATGATATAGAATTATTAAAATGCGCAAAGAATGATCAAAAATATAAGTTCAGACATAATAAATAAAAACTATGTATATATTGTGGGGGCTCGGTGGTGCAGTGGGTAAGCATTTGGCTTATTAACCGAGGGGTCCGGGTTCGATTCCCGGTCAGGTCATACAATATTTAATTAAAAAAAAAAAAATTATTGAAAAATAATTTTTCATTACGAATCCCCATGGTGACCAAATATAATATAAATATACAAATATATAATATAAACAAAATAAATAATATAGTAGTTATAAATAAATAGAAAGTATTTAATGAGGGGTGCACAACGGGCCGCAAGGCCTAGGTGTAAGGGAGACTTGCTTTCCCCCCAGTCTAAACAACAACAACATGTATATATTGTTAATCATTATATCACCTATATATATGCAATATAAATCACAAAAAAATCTATAATTTACTAATATGGTGAATTTGTTTTATTCATCATATTTTGGGATATTACGAACCGTTATGGCGCTCCATTTCCCCCTTATCAAACCAACCATTTTTGTGTGGTTACCTAATTGTCCTACTTTGAGCTTCTTAACATGTGGCAACCCTACTTTAATTTTGCCTTAGTTCCGTCCTATTCCGAGACCGTATTTTTATTACATTTAAGAAAAATGTCGTTATATATATGAAAAAATTAAAATTTCATAAAATTTTATTCATAAAATATGTTAAGTAACTGAACAAGATCGATGTTAAATTTATTTATTTATTTATTAATAAACACTCCGCTACCACAATATGATGTAATAAGTGAATGAATCTGCTTTTCCTTTTCAGGTGTGGCAGCTACATTTATTTAATGTTATGACATAAACTATTAAGATATCAATTATAAGTGATCATTTTTATTAGATATGATCTGACAAAGAATTGAATTCGAGACTTTTCGATTGAAAAACCGTCACTTTAACCACTGCGCTATCGGTCAGATATAAATGTTAAATAACCAACTTTTTTAATTGTAACCATAACCAAATGGTAAGTGCTGTAATTCCATGTATTCAAATTCAAGTATTCTTCTAACAAATCTTGAAAATTTGTCATTTTATTTCATTCTATATAATTCCAATTTCTAAAGTAGAAATTAAAAATAACTTATTAACATTTTCAAATTTACAAATCTGTTTTTTTTAAATAACAACATGTATGTATACCTTACCTACATACCTTTTTGTTTTACTTAGTTTTTTTATAATTTTCATTTAAAAACATTCTATAGACTGTAGGTACTGCTTTAACATAATCAATTTCAAAACTTCAATTAAATAAATGTAATTAATTATTAATCAAAAATAATTTTAATATAAGAATAAATTAAAATAATATTTAAATTATTTTAAAGTTCATTTATTAACTAAAAAAAAAAAGAAATAATTTATATTTTATTAAAATTGCATATTACTAGGCTAAACTTCTGAATGATATCAATAGGGAGACAAAATTTTTTTTTCTCTTATTTGAAAGAGAGAAAAAATGAGAACCACTTTGTTTACTTTTACTTTATATTTGTACTTACCCTTGTACTTTTTTGATATACTGACTGACATACACAAGCAGCATACTTCATTTGAATTAAATTCTCACAAAATTAACTGTCAAATCACAAACCATGTGTTCTATTTTAATATTTTTAATTTTCAGCATTTGTCGTGTAATATTCCGGATTGTTTTTTTTTTTGCAAAAATATTAACGCGAGGTTTATTTTCATTTATTAGAAAAAGAAACAATAACAAATGATTATAATTCTATATTTTGAATATTTTAAATTCACGTGAACTTCCATTTTCATTCATAAAGGACTTATTTGTCCTTTTACAATTCAGTGTCAAGTTTAATGCCGAAGAGAAAGGATCTAAAAAAAAAAAAATATTTCAAAATAAAGTGAATTTTTTAAAAAAAGAAGAAAAATAAAGAAAGTTGTAATATAATATTAAAGTTTTTTTCTTTTGCATAAAATTCAATCATCAGGTGTTTTTAAAAAAATTTTATAGTAGACTACAAACGACCTTGATAATGGCAATTTATTCATGGGTAGGTAATTTTATATATGTATACAAATACTGTAATTTAATATCCGTAGATTGAAGACTATATTGTATAAAGTTTTTCATTTGTTTATTATACATATATATATATATATTTTTCTTGACATGCATTCCTATATGTTTAAAAAAATAAACAGGGTGCAAATTCTCACGGTCAATTAGGTTTAGGTTTTGAAAGTGAATTATGTATGACTCCACAACAACTTGAAACTAAATTAATTTCATTTAACACAAATAATATTTGTTCAATAAAAGGTGGTGGCGGTCATATTCTACTCTTAGATAATTATGGTCAGGTATACTCATGCGGTTGGAATAATCGTGGACAATTGGGTCTGGGTCATTTATATGATACTAGTGAACATTGTAATAAATTCACACAAATACCAAGAGAATTTTTTAATGATATAAAAGTAGAAAAAATTGCTTGTGGTTGGGATATATCCGGAGCAATAACATTAAATAAAAAAATTTATGTATGGGGATCAAATTCATTTGAACAATTAGGTATTTGTTCACGTATGTCATCTATTACACGACCATTGAAATTAAATTTACCACGCGACGATGAAATACCAAAGAAAATAACATTTGGTTTACGACATTGTTGTATATTAACTGAGGATAATAAAATTTACATATATGGAAGATTAAGAATATCAGAACCATTTCCGCCAGATTTAAATATTACGCGTATACCTTTTCATAAAACGGAAATTATAAAAATTCAAACTGATATGAAAATTAATTCAATAGCTAGTGGACAAAATCATATAATAATAGTTGTTGAAAATCGTACAAGAATAATTGGTTTAGGTGATAATAAATATGGTCAAGTAAATAGTTTTGATTTTGAGGATCGTATTAAAATAGCTACAGCTGGTTGGACTCATAATGGAATTTTAACATATAAAAATGAAATATTTTTATGGGGTAGAAATACATATGGACAAATTGGAAGTAATAATTCACTAAAGGAAACATATCATACACCAAATAAATTAATAATACCAGAAAAATATGGTTTACCGGAAAAAATATATCTTGGAGCAGAACATGGTTTAATAGTAACTTCATTAGGTAATATAAATTTTAATGAATATATGTAGGTGTATGTTAGCTAAAATACTGTTTCTGAATTCAAAAATATATTAATCATTTCAAAATTATAGTGTTATAAGTGAACGGTGAAAGAAAAATATACTTATAAATAAAAGTAAACCTATATATTAAAATCCTGAGTGTAACCTCTAAATAAAATAAAAAAAAAGTAGTTAATTTTTTTGCAATTTAAAATAAAAAATTCAAGAATTTTTATATCCTTTAAATTTAAAAATGTTTAAACAATTTAATAGTATACCGTTTACCATAAAATTTATTATAATGTCTTATTTTTCTTTTTATGCACGACTTTAGTTCGTAAAAGTCATTTTAGTTTGTGTCCTATTAAATTTAAATAAATTAAACAAAAAAAAAAAAATCATATATATATTCTTAAATTGATTTTTAATGCAGGAAAAGTTTTAACATGGGGTTGGAATGAGCATGGAAATTGTGGCAATGGAACTACAGAAAATTTGTAAGAATAACTATTATTATTATAAACTTTTTTATGTTTCTTTTTTACTGTCTTGTAGAAAATACTAAAAAATAAAAAAAAAAAACAATAAAATTAAATTTGCACATTAAATTTATAGTTTTCATTTACCTACAATTTTTTTTTTTTTATTTTTTTTTTTGTATTTTATAGAAATTCACCTACTTTAATAGAATTACCTTCACCTTGTAAAGTGGCAGGAACTGGTGCAGGATTTTGTTTTGTTATTTGCGACGATACCAAAAATGGAGAATAGCATTATAATGCAACGAAAAGAATAGATTTATATTTTCATATTAATGCAACAAAAAAACTAAGAAAAAAGTGTTTGCTTATCGTTTGGTAAAATTAGAATTGTAAAATAAAAGGATCTTATAAAAGGTTCAACACGCATCACTTAAAACGATTAAACTATAAATTAAAAAAGTTAACATGCAAAGCTGAATAGTAACAATAATACGGAAAAGAACAATGGCTGTGAAAAACGGATGTTGACACAACACGTTTTTTTTATCTAAACTTTTGCTCATAGTTAAAATTATAATGATTTTTTTTTTAACTAGTTTTAATAAATTAAGTTGCCATATAAAAAAGAAATAAGATATGTATATATATTCTAAATATTACATATTTTAAATTTTATGTTGAAGTTAAATATTTGCTGTTTTAAAGTCAGATTGCATAATGTTATAACATTTTTTTCAAAACTTAAATATATATATTATAATCTATGAAATTTAATAAAATATTTTAATTATTTTTTTTTTTAAACTTAAATTCAATTGGATTAGAACGAACCACAAATTTTTATAATATTTTCTTTTAATAATCAATATATTTTATGATAAAATGTATATCCTTCAATAATGATTTTAAATTTTTTGAATTTCAGGAATCATAAAAAAAAGTTTAATTTTTCATCGTTATCTATTGTTCATTGTCATTCACTTCTTTTAATTTCCATTACTATCATACTATCACTTTTCGTTAATATTTTTTTAATTAATAAGACATTATTAAATGTAAAATCATTGATATAACAATTTCATTGTATATTTAACGTCCATCATGTATCAACCAAGAAGCAGTTCACCAATAAACTTTGAAAAAATTAATGACAATTCATTGAATGAAAATGATTTCTTTGGTAATTTATAACTTCATTTAGTTATTATTTTTTTTAATACATACTCATATTCCAGCTAATCAACTAATTCAATTATTCTAGATTTTTCGCAACCAGATTTATCCACAAATTCATCAAGAAAATGTTCAGATTCAGATTGTAGTATATGTGAGCCAATGAATGTGAACGATTCGAAAACAAATAAAATGAAAAATGAAAAATGTAAATATATTACAATTTCAATAAATTAAATTCCCTTTTTATTATTAATTATTTTTAGCACTAAAAAGATGTCGATCTCATTCTCATAATTCTTTGTTCAATAAAAGTAGCAGTAGCAGTAGTTCAGATTCTAAAAATAACTCTTTGTTAAGACAAATTAATAATAGTGTTATTGAAGAAGAATCAATTAATATAAGTGATATTAAACCTGTATCAGAAGATTGTAAAAAATTAAATCGTCCATTTCTATTAGAAAATATTAATAATTCGTTTGAGAATGACGATGATACATTTTGGAATTTATATCGTATTGCATTTAATTCATTTGTAAAAGAAGATGAGCCTAAAGATGATTTCGAATATTTTAAACTAGCTGAAAAATGTGCTTTAAGTAATTTCTCCAAACAACCTAATAAACATTATGGAGCATGAAGATTAAAGAATTACACATTTCGTAAAAAAAAGTTAATATTTTTTTTTTTTTAATTTTATACATCTTACATATTGTACCTCAGAGAATTCAATCAGTATTATTATAATTTAAAATTGAATTTATTAAAAAAGAAATATTTTATTTATATTATTTCATTGTATATTTTTCATATTGAAATATTTCATTACATATTTTTTATATTGTTTTTTTCTACATGTTTTTGTTTTTTAATTTGTACAAAAATATTTTTTACAAATATTTCTGTTGATTATTTAAATTGCATTGCACAATGGTTTGCATTACAATTTTTTTTTTTTATATTTATATTCATAATTTAAAATTTTTTTAGTTTATAAATGTATTGACCCTTTAAAAAAACGTAAAATATTAAATATTTTATTATATGTTTAACTAAGTATTAAGTTTTTATTATTATATTAATTTTGTTTTTACAAAAATGGATCTTGCTAAATAAATTCAAATTTTGCAAATTCTATTTTGAAAGTTAAAATAAATGAACATTTTCGTTTTTATAAAATTAACTACTTATCATATTCAAAATCATTTCTATTATCAGTTACTTAATTTTGTTTCTAATTGAAATTATAAAAATTGATTAAATAAAAAAAAGTTATAATTGTTTTAATTCAATAGTAATGTATAGTAATTACAGGTAACAGTTTTTCTAAAATTAAAATAAAAAATTGATTTATTATTGATAACTTAAATCAGTTTTAATTATTTTTCAAAAAACCAAACAAAAAATTTTTAACATCGTAACATGTTACATCTTCATTCTGTTCATTTTTCATAGTGGTAAGTGGAAGGACTACTTAATAAATTTGCGAAGTTGTCGATTAAAAATGTTAAAACGTAATCAAACTGACAGTTAAAATTTGACGTTTATTACTATAAAAATTACAAAAAACATACAAATTTTTTGTGAGCCAAATCACTATTTAGGAATTTAGAATGGGATTTGTTTATTTCTATAAAAAGCTATAGTTCCCTAAGAAAAATTTATTCAATATTTACTTATTTTTATTATTTTATTTTTGTAACTGCAAGCTAATTCAATAAAAATTTTCTCTAAAAAACTAAATTTTTATACAGTCATATAATTAGTTTTCAAAAAAAAATTAAACAATTATACAACAAAGAATTATGATGTTTATATTTTAAGTAAAATTGGAAGAGTAACCGAAATCTTTTAATTAAAAAAAAATTTTGTGATATTAATAAAAGACTATAAGTAACATTTTGGAGTTTTTTCTAAAATGCTTATTTTAGAATAAAAATTCTTTTAAAAAAAGTGTATAGTTAAGGAGTATGTTTATATTAAAACTAAAAAGGATCACTAAATTAATTGAGTTTTTTCTTTTAGAAATGTGTAGATTAATCAATTGTCGTGAATTTTGTCAGGAGTGGAAATTATGGATAAGACCATTGCTAATTATTTCTTATATTATGTTTGCTATAATAGTTGTTCCTTTATTGATTGTTAATTCTGTAAAGGATGGATTTTCTAGAAAAGACCAATTAATTTTAATAGGGTATTAATATAATTTTAAGATATTAGTTTATATAATAAATAATTTTTTCTTCCAGGGGATTATTAGTACTTAGTGCCGTTCCCATTTCAGTTTGGCATGTGATGCAACATGTTTTGCATTATACTAAACCTATTTTACAAAAGCATATTATTAGAATATTATGGATGGTTCCAATATATGCGTTGAATGCTGTAATAAATCAACTACAAATATAATATTTCATTTTTTCATGGATTAAATTTTTTGTTCTAGTGGTTTGCATTATTATTTCCAAATCATTCAATTTATTTTGATTCATTTCGGGAATGTTACGAAGCATATGTTATATATAATTTTATGGTTTATCTTTTAAATTATCTTAATTCTGGAATGGATTTAGAAGCAACTTTAGAGCATAAACCACAAGTACATCACTTTTTTCCATTATGTTGTTTGAAACCATGGCCAATGGGTCGAGAATTCATACATAATTGTAAACATGGAATAATTCAATATGTTGCTATAAGACCTCTTACTACTTTTATTGCCTTGTAAGTTAACTATGTAAAAGATGTTGTTTTTTTAAAAATTTATATTTTAGTATATGTGAATTATGTGGAGTGTATGGTGAAGGAAGCTTTGCTTTACATGTAGCTTTCCCATATATAATACTTATTAATAACATCACTCAAGCAATTGCGATGTATTCACTTGTATTATTTTACAGGGCGAATAAGGTATAATAATGATTCTTTTAAAGTAAATTAAATTTAGTTTCTTTATCTTTTATTTTTATATAATTTATAGGAAGATCTACGTCCAATGCAACCGATTCCTAAATTTTTGTGTATAAAGGCAGTAGTTTTCTTTTCATTTTTGTAAGTTACTTTTTAGAAATTTATTTTAAATTAATTTTATAAGTTTTTATTTTGGAAATTTGTTTATTTTTAGCCAAGGTGTAATAATAAATTTTTTGGTTTATTTTGGGTACATTAAAAATATTTTTGGATCTACAGATATTAATGGAGATTATCAAGGATTAGCTTCCTTACTTCAAGTAAAATTAAATTTAGTTTATAACTATTTTTTTTTTATGAAAATTTTTTTAGAATTTTTTGATTTGCATTGAAATGTTTTTGGCTGCAATAGCCCATGTGTACAGTTTTCCACATAAACCATTTCATATTAATGTTCCAACGTATTATAACAATCCTGATAGGAACTGGTTCAATGCTTTTCTTGCAATGTGGGATATTAGAGATGTACATGAGGATGTTACCGAACATTTAGAAGTTGTTAGTAGTGCAATTACAAGACCCTTCCGTGGACGTTCTAACTATTTGGTTACACCTGGTGGATACAGTAGTGAATCTCAATATCTAATTCCTCAAAACGTTGGAAGTGCTGCAAATTATTATCAAGGTGATGCGAGCAGTAGTCAATCAGGTAATCAACAAGTAAGACAGACATTTAAAAATCATTACGGATCTATAAATAAATCAACTGAGCCTACAAAAATTTAAAGAACGCGCTCATTAATTACCATTAACATTTAGATACATAAATTTTATTACTAAATTATATTTTTATAAAAAAAAAATAAGGAATAGTTAAGAAAAATTTAACATAGGTAACAAATTCCATTTACTGTATTTAGGTTACTTATATTTATTAAACAAAAACTATGAAAAATATTATCACTTTTTTTTCTTTTTAGGAACAAAAGGTTTTGAATTTACATGAAAATTATTTTTAATTTTAACTTGAATACTTGTGTATAATATTCATTTTTGAAAAAAAACGCTGTATTTTAATTATTTTTAACGAAATTGTTAATTTATTTAAATATGTTTAACTTGTAACCAAATATGTACATCTGAATAAATATAGGTTTATTAAAATATATTTATATTTGAACTTAATTTAAATTGATTTTAAATTCCGTTTTAAACAAAAAAAAAAAATTATTAAAAATTATTGGTCTTTTATCGTTATCTTTATATTAATATTGTTATTTAGTATGGACAAATTATTAATTTATATTTAAAAATATTGAAATATATTTACAATATATTTTACATTAAAAATTATTCTTGTAGTAAAGGATAGTCCTGTAAACTTTTCAGTGCAATTTCCATGGAATGTTTAGCAGATAATATACCATTTCTCTCCATATGGTTCCAAATAGTAGCCATAAATAATGAATATAGAACTAGAGCAAATACGATAAATTTAAAAAATAAATATAGTGTTCTAAATCCATAAGGTACACTTATATCAACCAAAAATATTAAAATAAAAGTTAAAAATATTGCAATACTAGAAAAAAACATACGATCGTTTTTCAATTTTTTAAAACTTGAGTTACACAAATCAATGCATTCCTCCAAAGACTCAACGCTTTGAAACTCATTCTCTTTTTTATATTCTAAACGACATTGTTCAAGTGTATCTTTTGCAATAAGTTCACCTTCACCTTTTTCTTTATTAACAGGCCTTTCAACAACATTAATTTTAACGTGTACAGCTTCATGATCAGAAAAACTAAATTTATAATTCGGAACTCTTTCCGGGAACGGTAATTCGTATTCATCGACAAGCACCTAAAAAAATTTAAAAACCTTAATTTTACGCAAAAATAAGATAAAATTATTTACTGTATATTGCTTTGTAACCCTGGCAAATATGTGATCTATTCTTAAACCAGTTGGATTCTTTTTTACTAAATCGGAAGGGGAATATGAATTTCTAGCACATTCATTTGTTCCAATATCCTTATAAGGACAGCAATCAATCATTTTTGAAACATTAAGTATTGTTCTAAAATTAAACCAATAATTAATTTATTTTAGAAAATATGCAAATTGGAATTGAATACTTGTATGTAATTTCATTTGGCTGCGAGTTTAAATCTCCTACTAAAAGTTGAAGAATTGATTTACCTCGTGTAGCTTGAATAAATTGAGCAGTATCAAACGCTTGAATAGCTCGATGAGTTTTATAATCATCATTTTTATTGTCATATTCTGCATGCAACTAAAAATAAATTATGAAAATTTATTGGAAATTATAATTCAAAATCGACAAAAATTAATTACATGAGCGTTATAAACATTAATAATTTGATTTTTAACTAATATACGACATAAAGCAACACCTTTTCCTCCAAACCAATCGCCATGCTGAATTTTATGAAAATATCCATTTACAGGCCACGTATGAAATAATGTTGCTACAATTGGATACTTAGAAAAAACACAAAGGCCTGCACCTACAACACCACTAAAAAAATTAAAACATGTAGATTTTTAATAAATCAATTGAATTTAAAATATTATACCTATAAAAGTAATGACTGTAAGGCAATGTATTTTTATTTTCTTTCTGTATTATTCTGTAATCCTCTTTTGACCAAACTTCTTGTAAAGCAACAATATCAAATTTCCCATTACTTAATTGTTGAGCAATTGCGCTATATGAAAATAATATTAAGCTTAAATCAAATTTATGTTCTTTTTTTATTTAAATGTTTTTTTTTTTTACTTTTTTACCTTATTCTTAATTCTCTATTATTGGAAACATATGGAATACCCCTGAAAGGATAAATGTAATTTTGTAATGATTGCTTGAACCATATTTAACATAAGTAGAAAATATTTTAATGCTTACCAAACGTTTAAAGTTAAAACACTTAACTCCATGGAATCAATTATAAGAAAAACTTATAAAAACAAAATGTTGTTCAAATTTAAGTAATAGACTCAGTACAGTTTTATATTTATCATCAAATATGTAAAAAAATTCGAAATTTAAAATAAACTATTAGTAAAAAATATTAAGTTTTTTTGTAAATGCCTCATAACAACTTTTTGATTGGGTTTATCTTCCTTTGTTATTAGAAAATAAATAGTTCAACTACATTAATAATAAAGTGACAAGTAAAATAAAAGCAAAAATTAGTTAACACTTTGATTATTCCATTTTATAACCATTTAAAATGTAACTAGTTTAGTCAGTTCTTAAAATTGTATATAAAAACTTAGCATGTATTCATTCTAAACATTTGTGTAGAAAATATGAAAAATGTGTCAACTAACACAAATTATTGTCAATTGAATTTGTAACATATGATTTGTGATTTAAGATTGGTTTCCATTTTCATTTAAAATATAATTTACATTTACTTAACGATAAAAAACATGTATATATATATGAATGTATGAAATTATTTAAATTAAATACAAAAATTATTCAATTTTTTTTATAATTATATAAATTTTTCGCACATATGATATTAATACATGAGTTTTAAATTAAAAAATTTGCTTCAAATTATTTCAGACATTCATTTAGTTTTTTAACACACAACAGAACATGCAAGCTCATACCGATATATATATATATATATATGTACCGGGTACATATATGTCAAGCCCGATCTGGTCAAATAAATTGTTAATATAATTACGTTCTTAAATTAATAGAAATCAAATTAAAAAAAAAAATATTACATTATTTTGAAGTTTGTAGTTGAAAGCGTAAAGAAATTAAAATGACAAGTACATATATTCTCAATTTTATATTTTTATTAAAATTCAAAACTGTGACTGAACGTACTATGGGCTGCGTAGGCCGACTACACACAATGTAACATGTGTTGTGTTTAGTTCTGTTAAGGCTGGTTTTCATTAGACCTACATATGCAATATAATGTGACAACATGGGAAAATATATAAAAAATGTCGTGCGTGTAATAGCGACCAATTTAAAATCTACATTCTACGATAAAAAAAATATCCATAGAAGTATCTTTTCTGAACATATTTGGTTATGTTATCATTAAACGTGGAGAATACATATTCAAAAATTTTGATTTCAATATAATGGCCTATCTACAATGACGCTCTCATGTCACTTTCATTCCGCTCTCATTACGTAATCAACAAATGCGTCTCCACAATGAAATGTGCATGATAGCGTTTTTTGACATTGTTTTGTTTACAAATTTCATGAATTAAAAAATATTCAATAGTTTACAGTTTATTGTAAAGCTATTTTGAATAATGGTTTGATATTATTCAAACCAAGATGGAAAAAGAATTAATAATTTTACTAATTTTTTATTCTGATATATATATTTTTTTAGGCGTTTTTTTTTAAATCAGAGTATAGATCTGAGCACACGTTCAGATTTAATAAAAAAACCACGATTTGAAAAAACTGTCATTTTTATTTTCGTTACGTTTTAAATTGTCAAAAAATTAAATTATTAAAATAAAATTAAAAATGGATGACTTAAAATAAGCTAAACATTTTGATTTTTATTTTAAAAGTAAAATCTTAAGCAAACGCCAAAATGTCTTTGTATTTATTTTGTGGAGCCGGGCTCGAAATATTTTCAGTGCGGACATTAGAATATATTTTTATGAATATGTAATGGCATTTGAATTTTATAAATTAAAAAAATAAATTTTTATATTAGGCTTTGATTTTATTTGTTTGAACGAATTTTTAATTAAAATTACTAGTAAGTTGTAATTGATTTAAATTTTATAAATTTTTTAACGGTTTTATTAAAAATCGAACTTTGTATTAAAATACCTCGAAATATAAATGTAAAAATTATTAAATTAGATTACATAAATTTTTGGTTATCAAAATTTGGTTAAAAAATCTTGATATAATAGAAAAATTGCTCCTTATTTCTTATTGAGAGTGATTTATATTTAACTATTTTTAGTTAATAAAATTGTTTCAAACAATTCTGAAATGAAATATCGCAGACATTTTTCCATATTTATTGTATTCATGTTTGTTTTAGAATTTAATTTTAAAATTTTCATTTTATATATTTTATAAAATCACCTACACTAATTTAAAAAAATTACGCTTGATGGCACTGCATTCAAGAAAAAATGCTTAAAAATTTGACAATCCAAACCAAATTGACAGATATGACATTTAGAGATTTGGTTAAAAGAGTGTAAATCATAGAATTACTAGTACTAGAATGGCAATAGAGAAAAAATTTTCAGACAAATTTCAAAATTTGGTACGTGTACCGTTTGTATGTATTTACTAGTTTCTCCGCGATTCATTTCATTTTGAAAGTGAAATATAAAAGAAACTTTTAAGTACGATTCAAGTAAGATTTCAAAGTTAAAAGTAAATGATAACAAATTAGAAAAATTATATTCAAAAAATTTGTGTGTTGTTATGCTTTTTGAAGTTTTTTAAAAAAACATTAAATTAAATAAAGGATTATTAAGATGGGGAAAAAAGTGTTGCTTAAAGAATTTTTGTTATTTCTTGAGGTTTTACAAATTTCAGCCAATTTTTTTTAAATTATTTTAAAGGTATTTTCCTTTTGGTTTTTGCTCTCCATTTTTCATTATTATAAAGTGACAGTTCTGTAAATTTACCAAAACATTGTCTATTTTTGAATAGAATCAATTTGAAAATCATATTGTAATGCTAAAATTTTTAAATAATAAGTATAATTTTTATTGAATAAAAAAAAGGGTAAAGAAAAAACCTTTTAATTCTTTATTCGGAAACGTTAAGTTATTTGAAACAGAAATCAAAACCCTCCTTACGGTTAACATAAATGTAGATTTCATATTTGCAAAAGGTTCGTTCATATTTAAAAATGGCTAAAAATGTTTATATATTCACAAGACTACTTTTTGTTTTGTTCAAAAAATTATGATTTGTTTTTGATTTACTTATTTTCATTTCCACGATGAATAAATAAACCTACGATAAACCTTAAGATAAATCAAAATAGATATGTAAGTTAACTAAAATTAAACTAAAAATATACTTGTTGGAGATTCCATTATTTTAAAAATAATTGACTGCAATTTGTTCAAATATTATTCAAATTTTTTTCTTAATGTTTTGTTCAATTATATATTTAATATTAAAAAGTAAATATTTAAAATAAAAGTAAATTAAATAAAATAGTAAATATCTTTATTCGAAATAACTTACAATATACAAACTGCCCAATCCAAATGTATTTCTATGTAAAATATAAACAAAAAAACTAATAAGAAACTGCCTAATAAACATTCTCATTTACATAAATATAAGCAATGACAGATGAAGTAGCCGTACCATTTGTATACGCATACGAAATTGCATATGTATTTTTTTGTCTGAATACCTCAGGATAGGAAATCACATTAGAAGAAAAGAGTCGGGAACATCCTTTTGCCATTCTAGAACTAGTAATTCTATGGTGTAAATAAAATAATATCGACTTTCGAGAAAGATAGCGTCTCGATTAGATTGGCCTCGATTTTAAAAATAATTGAAATTAATAGGTCGAGTCTCATCTCAAAAGAAGCGCAATGAACGATGAAACAGAAAAGATTAAAGAAGTTGAAACAACGGTGGAGTATTCAAAAATTGTAGTTCCGAAAGGAATGCGAAGTACTTATTGGAGTAAGATAATTTTTATTTTAGTCATTATTGCTTTTAATTTACTGTTGCCTACCTTAAATAATTGATTAGTACGAAAAGAATAACACAATATTAATTTTAAACTGTGTATTTGTTTTATTTTAGGATATTTTGGATTCCCAGCTGATGATAATAATCAAATTGTTACAAGAAATAAAATTTTATGTGTTTTGTGTAGTTCAGCAATTGTGTATAACAGGAATACTACGAATCTTCGGACCCATTTAGTAGCAAAGCATCCAGATGAATTTATTGCTATAACACAAGAGAAACGTCAAGAATTTCCTGTTGGTAAGTATTTTAATTATTTAATATATATTTTATTAAATAATGGTTTATTTTAGAAAAATCAGAAACTTATTTGACTCCTCCTCCTAGTAAAAAATTAAAAGCTGATAATGATGAAAGTATTCGAAATAAAACTAATTACAGATCTCCACAGAAACTCGATGAAAAAATTACTGGAGATCTTATATCAGATTTCACCACAGAATTGGAAAATCAAGACCATCAATACACCGAAGATGATTCTGTGCAGAACTACGAATATGAAACAATACATCATTTAAACACAGAAGTTCCGCAATATAATATAAATGATTTAATCCAAAAAATGCTTGTGTTAGATTTATTAGACCCATCAATATTAAAAGGAGAAGGCTTTAAAAATTTAGTTCAATCTATGGGTGGTAATTTTAATGAATGTAAAAGAAATGAGGTAATTAGTTTTTTTTTTTTTTATGTATCAAATAACTACTTTTCTTTCACAGGTTAAACAAAATCTTGAAATGATTTATCAAGAAAATTTCAACAAAAAACTTGAAATAATAGAACAAAAAACATCCAGTTCTTTTTCTATTAGTATTGAATTTTTTGAAAATTTTAGTCAATCGGATAATACTATATTTTTTAATATATGTTTCATTTTTCTGGATCTGACAAAAGTTACCCTTGAGAACATATTTTACAAATCAGTAATATTACAAGAATTTCTTGATTTTGATGAAATATTTTATGGCATCGATTTAAAAAATTGTGTTGCAGTTGTCGTCAATCAAAATAATGCCCAATTAGAGCAATTTATTAAATCAAATAGTAAGAAATTTTAATTTAATCATTCGCTTAAAATATAACAAATTTTTTTAACATGAATAATTTTATTATAAATTTTGTAAAATATATTTTTTTAAGATTTGCAAAGATTTTGTATTTAAGAATTATATTTTAAGACTAATTGGAAATAATTTTCAATTTATTGTAGTAACAAACGCCCAAATTGTAATGTGCTTGGATGCAGTTTTACAAAATTGTATAAAAAGTGTATTTAACTTAACAGATGTCCAAGAAGTTTTTGACGAAGCTTTAAAGATATACGAAAAAGTTATTGCTGATTATGAGGTTAGTATTGTAAATAAATATTTTTTAAACTTATTATTTAAAACATTTAAATTCGTCTAAATTTTCTATAATTCTGTCTGCAACTTCTTTGCCAGTGCACTCGCCGTCAAGAAATGATGTTCTAACATTATCAATAAATGTGGTTTTTAACATTGATTTCCAAATAGCGTCTGCACATTTATGATAAGTCATATGTATAAGTAAATGAACGAGCGATGTAGTAATACCATAAGGACTTAATTGATTATTTGCCGGTAGTGGCACAGAAAGCTTATTTTGTAATGGTTGAAAAGTTGCGTGGGTGTGTCCAATATTGCTGCAACAGAACAATTGTGGACCACCACAAATTCCACATAAAATGGATGTTAATATTGTTCCATATCTATCATTTGTACATATAATATCAAAATTTTGTGGTACTTCGACTAATTGACGAGCTGAAACATCTACATCCATTTTCTCTATTTTTATATTTGGATAATTTTTACCAATTATATCTGCCAACTGCAACAATATTGTATCGGAATACGGAAAATACGAACGTTTATGAATAAAAGTTATTTTTCTTCTTTTGTTTTTATGAGCATACTTGAAAGCATAAGATACTAATCTTTACAACAAAAGAGAAAAATATTAATAGGTACTATTTTAAAACAAATTTAATACGATTTTTACTTTCTAAGCGTTCTTTCTTCGGTAACTTTTAATGTTTCCACTAAACCTTTTACTGGCTCGTACTCTAGTTTCGTATTATTTCCGGCACTATATTAAAAAAAAAAGGTTAATATCCCAATTTATATTAACATAGATATTTTATTTTATACCTATTTTGTATTATCATAACGGTGTCGACATTTTTCGCTTTTTGTGTACATCCACCAATTGTAAAAAGCCTTATAACACCAGCAAACAAATCTAAATCATTGTTCATTTCTGACTGTTCCGTTTTTTTTCCTTCTGCGTGAACAATATCTAGATTAATAGCATACTTGTTTCGTAACACTGACAGTACTGCATCCTTTCTATGATAACCCGCTTCATCAACATCAATTTTTTCAAAAACTAATGGAATATGTAATTTACTAAATATTTGTTCTATATATTCAGCACCTTGTTGAGTATCTTTACCGAAAAGTACAGTAATAATTGTTTCTCCACCATATTTGGCTTCTGGAACCGAAATTTTAGTCAAATCATGTTTTTTATCAATTAAATGTTTTACAATTTCATAATCCTCAGCACGTGATTTAAAACGACAATTTTTTATAGATTTTATATTTTTAAATATGGAAGTGGTTCCCAGAAATTTAAGCATAATTAATATTTCATTTAATTCTAAACATACATGTTAAAAAAGTTTAATTTAAAAATAAATCAAATTATGAAGTTTTTTTAAAAACATATTTTGGTTGTTTATTAAAATAAAAAATAAAGTTACTTAATTTTGTTTATTTTTAGTTTGATCTCTACACTGGAATGGATGAAATATGCATATGGAATAAAATATCATTGTTGCAACGTTTTACTGATACAGTATCTTTAAAAAATGACGGTAACAACATTATGGAAAAAATCGATGAAATATTATGCTGCTTAAATCCATTAAAAGTATTTTATTATTTCTTTCTAATTTTTATTTTTGTATAAAAACTATTTTTAGGTTACATTGGAAACTATTGCCGATGAGCCAATACCATCTTGTACTCTAATACAACCATTAATATCTAAATTAATTGATTTTAACTTTTGTATCGAAGAGCGTGATTCTGGAATGAAAAAACAAATTAAATTAATAGTTGCTAAAGAATTAAACGAAAAGTAAAAAATATTACTTTCTTATTTTTTGATGAGCAGTAAATAAAGTATAATATTAAAATTTCAGTATAGTTGACAATTGTTTCTTGACTGAAGCTGCTTTCATGGATCCAAGATTTCAACATTATATTGATTCCGAAGCTATTAAAATGGTAAAATCAAATTTAATCGGAAAATATGATTGTGAAAATGATATCAAAAAGGAAAATATTCAAGAAAACCCTGAGCCAATTAAGTTAAATATTAGTAATGAAAAATGTCAGAAAAGATCTAGTAAGTGTATTTTTTTTTTCTAAGTTGAATAGTATAAAATATATTTTAAATGTTTAAATCTATTTTTTTAAGGTTTGAAGATGTTTTTTAATCAAACTGAAGATAAGAAAAAAGTTGTTAATCAACCAAAGAATACATTTGAAACAGAATTGATAAAATACAATTCAGAAGGAAATCTTGATTTAGATCAATGTCCAATAACATGGTGGATTAATGTTAATTACAATTTTAAAATTTTAAGTAAAATATCAGAAAATTATTTTACTGTACCATGCACGGTAAATAATTTATTTAAAAAAAATATTGAGGAACGTATTGACATATATAATCGTCGAAAAAAACTCAATTGCAAGTATATTAATCAATTCTGGTTTTTATATATAAATAATATTGAAACTGAATTTACAAAATTTTAATTAAAGAAACTTATTTGGGACTTAAACAAATATTAATAAATTTTTAATAAAAATACAAAAAAACTGCCTTTGATTCTTATAAAAACAAATTCAAGTTCTTAAGTTTTTTTATCAATTTTTTGTAGATTGATAAAAGTGGGTTTTTAATTATTTATAATTTTTTCTTTATTTTTTGAAAAAGTTACAAAGTCACAATTTAAATTTTGTTTGAACCAAATAAACAAATTTTAAATAAATTAGTATTGTTAATTTTCAAAACTTTTCTTTTAATAAATCTAATATAACACATAAATAATAAGCAAATAAATAATGAATTATTTACATACAAAATAAATAAATATTACTTATTATATAACAAATACAAATAGTTTTTTAATATTTCCTCCATTTTTCACTTAATTAATTTTAATTTACTATTTTATTATAACTTTTATTCAATTTATTTGTTCTGTTTGGTTTTCTAGCTATATTTGAATAAAATTTATTTTATTACAATTATTTAATTTATAATTTTTTTATTAAAAAGTTAGAAATGAAATTTAATGTTGTGCTGGATATTCATAATAATATTTATATGGATCTAAAGTAGCTGCTGCAGAAGGTTTAACTGGTCTAACAACAAATGTGCTTCGTCTAATTGTAAAAAATTATAAAAAATGAATAAACATAATTTATATAAATTTGATAAATTAAAACTAATAATAATTTAATTCACCTATTATGATCTCCAGCATGAACTTGGAAACTGGTTTCTTCATGATGTTCATGGGCAAAAAGTTTTTTCAATGCAATTATACTAGCAATTGTTAATGCCACTTTACTTATTACTAAAGCTTTAATAGCTACGGCAGCTAATGCTTTTAATCCAATTGGTCCAGCAATTCCCATAGCTGTTAATAAAGCAGCTACAACGTATTTAATACCATGATCTTTCTTTTTATGGTGATGTTTTTTATGATGATGATCTCTTCCAGTTACTGCATTTTCCATATTATTATTATTATTTGAATCAATCATATCAAACTTTAATATATGAGAACTAAAAAAATTATCAATTTTTTCTAAAAGTTTTCTATCCAAATCTGATATTTCATTCATAGATCTTGCATCCATTTGTAATTCAGATAAAATACTTTTATTATTTGTTATATTGGATTTCTCTAATATTAAACCGTCAGTTACTTTAATACTATTTTGTGTTGAGGCTTTTGTTAAAGCATTTAATGCTTTTTCTTTTAAACAATACACAAAATCACTTTTATCCTGACAATCATCATATAATTTTTGTATCAAACCGAATTCTGGGCCAAAACTACCAATATTATCCAAATTGTATGAAAAGTTTAATTTTATTAAACTTATTAAAGTTAATATTTTTAGAATAAGTTTTGTTAACATCCTAGATGTTTATTTATTTATTATAATAATAATCAAAAATTAATATATTTTAAGTTTAATATAAAATGTTTATTTATTAATTTTATTTTATATAATCTTTTCTTTTAAAGCAATAATTTTAAACTGATGAATTTTGAATTTATGTATTGTCTTATAAATGCATTTCAATGCTCTGTTTCCCAATTATTTTTCATCTTGCAAAGATATTTTTCATGTACATATATATTAGAAATATTTGTTTAATTTTCTTTAAACAAAACATTTTTTTTTCTTTTATCCATATATGATTATATTATAATTTATAATTGCAAATAATTAGGCTAAAAATCAGTCAAATGAAAAAAGTTAACGTGTGAAATTCATATTAATTTGTTTTTAATATTTGGATTGATGCAGAAAGTAAGAATCTATTTTTTTTTTTACAGATTTCTAGTAAATAGTTTTTGTTTTGTTTTTTTTTTTAATGCAACAAATTTTACATTTTGTTGATTTCAAATATAATTACTTTGTGCCATATTAAAGAACATACCATACATATTTTATGAAATACTACACAGGTTAGATACAAAATTAATAACGGTACGAAGTCCTTAAGAATCACTTTTGGATAAAATTTCAAATTTTCAGTATTTATACATTTCTATTTATAAGTTCGCTGGTATGAAGTGGTTTTGTAAAACAAATTGTAATGTTTTCTTACTTACTAATGATACAAAGTCTGAATTATGTGGTGGTTAAATTTTTTCGGTAAAGCTTCATCATAGCTTTATTTAATAAGTCCATATTTGTTTATGTCCATATGAAATTTTTATAATAATTAGCCACTAAAGTTTCGGATTTTTAGTATCTCTTAAAATAAAAGTTATAATAAAAAGAGTTCGTATGGTTTAATTTCATGGCACTATTTATATATATTTAATTAGTAATTAGTTAATTATAATATACAACATGTTTAAAAAAAATCATGATGTTCAAATAGAAAGCAAATTAATAAAATATATTTTTATGTAAAAAGGTGTAAAATATTAAAAATTTTATTTTCTTCTATAATATGCACTCTATTATTTTTTTTAATAGCATAATTATTATTTTGTGCTTGCACTTTTAAGATTTTGATTTATTATTAATCTTTTATTAACGAAACTATGTCATGATAATAAGATATTTAAAAATTCAAATTTCATTTTCTTACATTTATTTTCTCAATAAAAATTATCTAAAAAAGCTAAAAACCAATTTTTTTAAATTTTATTTAATTTGTTTTTGTAAGTATGTTCACTTTTAAATTGAATATTAAAATATATATATATATATATATATATGGAATACTAAAAACTAATAAATAATAATTTTTAATAAGATTTTAAATTTTTGAATAGAAAATATGAACTATAATTTTGCATTTTAATTGTTTATACTATACTAATTATTTATTCATGTTTTATTTTTCATAATTTCATTTCTTTTAATTTATTTCAACTTCCGAACAAAGAATTTGTTAAAAAGTGCGGAAAATAAAACATATATAATCGCTGTGTGTGTCAACATAACACACCATTTTTTTCAAATTAATATACAAAAAAAAAGTCTGTTATTATAACTAATAATAGTTTAAAAGAGAAATTAATTCAAAAAGAATAAATTAAATAGCCAAACGGTATTAAATTATATTGAATTAAAATCAGTTAATCCATTCCATTATCTAAATTGAAGGAGCTTATTCAATTCCATTCTTGCTATAAAGCCAGTATACTACAGAATCAGTTACAGTAGCATCTCATCAAAATTTTTCTAACGGATGGAAGTAGATTTAATAATTAATAAAAGGCTCACACTATCCAGGAAAAATGAATTTTCTGAATATTATCACCTCCATTTTCAAGCTTTATTAAATTAAAAATATGAAAGTATATAGTTTTTTAATTAATAGTCCTTTAAATATTTATTTTTTCAATTAGATAACTGGTATAAGTTTATAAAGTAATGTAAATTACATTAAATTAAAAAAGTATATATAAAAATTTTAAATTTTTCATGATTTTACAAGTTTTAAATACTAAAAATTATAAAATGTTTCGTACTTTGTTCAGGAGGACCAAACTGATAATTTAACCCAGATTTCTAGATATTTCAACTGACAAAAGCATTCCAGTTCCATTTTGAAAAAATTTCTGTGCTTCTTTGAAATCTAAATTTGAAAAATATTGTAATTAGAAACTATTCAAAAATCTCATAATTAATTGAAAAGGAATGCTGAAATTTAAAAAGAAAATCCTAAATTAAAAAAATAAAGTTATATATAAATTATAAGATTAAATTGAATTGAAAATGCAAAAAAAAATCAAAATATATAATAAATATATATTATTTTTAATTTACCACCGTTATTAAATATATGTAATTAACAATGTTACGGAAATCGCATTTTAAAATCTAAATAAATATTAATTGTATCATAAATAATTTATAAATTTATAGTTAAGTTTATTATAGGTGGTAATAGTGGGCAATTGGTATAATTTGATTGCTTATATTTTTGTAAAATCAATAATTAAAAAAAGAAAAATGAAAATTTGTCGTATTAAAAGCCTTCCTCGAGACTCGGAACATATTGTGCTATAATACACAACTGATTACAGTACAGATACAAATGTATTTTAAGATTGATATTTAAGTGAGATAAAAAATATTCATAAGATTTATAAAAACCATATAAATTATTGCAATAATATTATTTATATGAAAATTAGTAAAGCAAAATATTATAAAATTATAATATTTTAAGAATTTAACCGTCGGTTAGTATTTTTATTAAAAAAAGTAACCAAATTTCTGAAAACTAATAAACAAACCTTTTAACTAAAAAGCAGTGCTGAATCAATTTTTTTTTTTTTTTTTTTTGGGGGAAATTAACCTATCCCAAAATTAAATTGTATTGTAAATATAGTATAGTTTTGATATTGACGTATCATATCACGTAATAACATAGTTTTAAAGATCAAAAAATTTAGTATTATTTTATTTATTATTTTAAACATCAGTTCAATGAAAATTAGTTGAAATTAAAGTTTTCAAAGTTAAAAATAATAAAAAAAAAAATTAAAATATATTTATGTAAAATTATATAACTATCAAAATGAGTAAAGTTGGATTACTTGGATCTCTGGCTAATTTACTGGGAGCAACTGAACCAGCATTGAAATTATTATTATCATTATTGTTCGGCTATCCTTTAGCTGCCATTTACCATTCGTATATTAAAGATAAATCTCTAGTCATTAGACATGTATTTTTTGGATTAACTGGATTTTTAATTTGCTGTTTCAATTATGGATTTGATGTTTTTCATAGCTTTATAGCAATATCGATAACATATGTTTTATGTCGATATTTTTATAAATTAAAATATTTTGCCCTTATAAATTTTCTGTTTAATATGGGTTATTTATTAATTGGTTATTATTTCACTGAAAGCAACGATTATGATATTAAATGGACTATGCCTCACTGTGTTTTAGTATTACGTTTAATCGGTTTTGGATTTGATGTTTCTGATGGACTAAAAAATAAAGATACATTATCAAAAGAACAATTGGAAAGAAATTTAAGAGAAACACCATCATTTTTAGAGTCATTAGGATTTTTCTATTTTCCAGCTAGCTTCTTAGTTGGACCACAGTTTCCATTTCAAAGATATAATGATTTTGTACATAATAAATTTGATATGTACACAGGAAATATTAATGTTGGATTAAAACGTGGTGGACTTGGAGTGTTTTATTTACTAATAAGACAAATTGGTGCTACAATATTACCTGATAATTACTTATTGAGTACCGAATTTGCTGCATTATCTTTACTAAGAAAAATATTTACTATTGGTATTTGGGGTAAAATTTCATTATATAAATATATTTCGTGTTGGTTAATAACAGAAGGAGCTTTAATGTGTTTCGGTTTAACATATAATGGAACCGATAAAACAACTGGTGTATGTAATTGGGATGGATGTTCAAATGTCAACATAAAAATATTTGAATTAGCTACAAAAATGGAAAATTATGTTAAAGCGTTTAATGTTAATACAAATCAATGGGTAGCTTCATATGTTTATAAACGTTTAAAATTCTTAGGAAATCGTACAATTAGCTATGCATCAGCATTATTCTTTTTAGCTATGTGGCATGGTTTTCATTCCGGCTATTATATGTCATTTATGTTAGAATATACTGTAATAACTTTTGAAAAACAATTTAATAATTTGTGGTCATATTATATAAAGCCAAAGTATTCAATTTTATTAGATACAAAATTTAGTGAAATAACAATTTTTATATTAATGAAAATGTATAATACGATTTGTATGGGTTGGTGTATGGTACCATTTGTGTTTTTAAATTATAATCGTTGGCTTAAAGTTTATGCATCTTTATACCATTATGGTTACATATTTTTAGCTTTATGGTTTATATTTTATTATTGTATTAAAAGCCAAACAAAAACCAAAATAAAAAACAACGAAAACACGGAAAATTCAGAAAATATAAAAAATGATGACAAATCAAAAATACAATAGAGCAAGGAAATAATGTATAAAAATTCCTTCAAATCTTTTTCAGTTCGATATCCAGTTGCAATATAAATTTAGAATACCCAATTTTTTATTTTTATAAATTTTTTTTCTATATTAATTTTTTTTTATTCAAAAACTTTTACTTAAAAAATTATAAAACTTTTTTTTTATTATGCACATTGCAACAATTGTTATTAAAAAAATAGTAAATGATACATTAAATATTAAATAATAGAATATCGGCTTCATTATTTTTCTTTTATTAAATTAAAGTTAATTTTAAATTAATTTTTTTTTTTTTGAAATGAAATAAACAGATATTTTTCAATATTTATGCACTAAAATTTTAATATTACTAGTATAAATAATACTCATAATGTATGTATGTTAAAAAAAATAAATAAATATGATTTGCTGAATTAATGTGTACTGAGGTTTTAATTTACATATAAATTTGTTATTTTTGAAAGCCGAATTTATTTTTTTTTTAAGTAATATTTTGCAATGCATTCGTGAGATGATTTATTTTTTATAAATAAAAAATTAATTTAAAGAAAAATATTTAAAAAAAAACAAAATCTAGTAGTACATGAAGTTAACATACATAGAGAAAGTGGTCAAGGTAACCAATTTCATAATAATTTGATGAATTAACTCGTTAAGTTAAAAATTTAATCAGCTGCGACTGTAATACACCTTAATGGCCTCAATAAAAAAATATTTTCAAACAGGTTTTTTTTTTTTTTTTTTTTACAAAATTTAAATTTTTAGATATTTGACTAAATAATGGAAAAAGCAACAAAAACAGATCCGGGTGCAGTTCAACATGGAGACTTCATAAATTATTATGAATTTAATCCTGTTGAAGAAAGAATTTCAAAAATTACTACATTACCAGATAATATATGGAATTTACAAAATAATCCATATTTGGGTAAGATCTATTAATATAAAATTACTACAAATAAAAACTACATATGTAATTGAAACTTATAAGTATAAATTATAGTTTTAGATATTGGTTGTAATTCTGGAGATTTAACACAAGCACTTCATACATTTTTTAAAAATAAGGTTGAAAATAAAGTTGAAATAATCATACTAGGAATTGATATAAATGAGAATTTAATCAAAAGGGCTGAACTTTTTACAAAACAAAATTCTAATTTGATTGTTAAATGTATGAATATTATGGAACCAAGTCAATTAGAATTCATTTATGAATTTCTAAAAAGTTATAACAGAAATAAATTTGACATTGTATTTTGTTTATCAATAACTATGTGGATACATTTAAATTATTCTGATAATGGTTTAAAAAATTTCTTAAAAATTACTTCAAACTTATCTGATTTACTTGTAACAGAACCTCAACCTTGGAAATGTTACAGAAATGCAGTAAGAAGGATGAAACGGTCTAATTTAGATTCTTTCCCAAATTTTAAAAAACTTATATGGAGAACTAATATAGAAAATGATATTGATAATTATATTCAAAAAGATTTAAAGAAAACAAGGATTTATATGACAAATTCAACAAAATGGGATAGAAAATTATGTTTTTATAATTAAACCTAAGTACATATTGTAATTGGAATAAATTTTTATCTAATTTTTTATATAAATGAAACTTTGTTTACTTTTTTTTACAAATCTATTTAATTAAAAATATTTATCTTAACTATCTCTTTTTTTTAAATCTTCCAACAAAAATTAATAGAAAAATTTTCGCTAGAAAAATAGAATAATATACAATGCTTAAATAATTAACTTTAACTTTCATATCAAAAAATTCTTTTAAAAACTTAAAAATAAAACTCATCTTCAACTTCATTTCACCCAGCCACTTCCTCCCCAGTAAACTCAAGTTTAACTTCAGATTGTAAACCCTCAACATCGACTTCATTTTCTTGTGTATTTAATCTATTTAAGGTCATTTCTTGTCCATGTAATCTATTCAATGTCATTGCTACTTCAGTTGTATTATTTTGGTCTAATAAAACTGTTGTTTGACCAGAACATACAACTTGACTATTATCAATTTGTTGTTGAATATGCTGTGCAACAACTGTTTCTGGGTCAGCTGAACTAGTTGATGGTAACGCTAAGGCAGCTGCAGCAGACGTAACTATTTGATTAGGTTGAACAATAATTTGTTGCACTTGTGATTGTTGCGGTTGGTGTGAATGATGTTGAATTTGAATATGAGTTTGCTGTTGTTGTGATTGTTGTGTTTGCTGTTGTTGAACCTGAAGGTGTTGTTGGACCTGATGTTGATTTTGTTGAAGTTGTTGAATGGTTTGTACTTGCATTTGCTGCATATGTTGTACAGGGACTTGTTTGACTGGTATTCCCGCTTCTTCAAAAGCTTTCTTTTTCAGTGTTTGTTTGATTTGTGACCTAAAAATTTTTAAGAATATTACATTTCGTATCTTGCATATTGAGGAACAGATGAAGAAAAAAAAATTTTTTTCTTACACAGTCCGATTTTTAATTCGTAAACTAATTTTATTTAGATCATCCGAAAATCGATTAATGGAAGCATGTAACATTTCAATTTCTTCATCTGTCCATTTGCTCCTTTGGAAAAAATAACATATTATTGCATCAACTTCTAATTCATAGATATATTTATGAAGAAATTACCCAGATGATGGAGAATCTGATGTAGGATGTAATTGCATTGTTAACTCTCCAAGTCGATTAAAAGCTTGACCGGCTGCAGTAAAGATTTCGCCAACCTATATATTGTTTTATTGTAAATATAATGAATTCCTCATTTTATGTCTATTATCTTACTTTTGTTGCTGAATTATTCATATTTCCAATTGTCTTATATTAATAACTTTATTTAAAATTATCCACTTGGAGGTTTTGTTTTTCTATATATTCTGTAATGCTATATTTCAGTTTGACGCTTGCAAATGTTTTGAAATGATGCACAAATAGAAAAAAACATGGAGTGTCAAAGAGCTATTTGATTAGGAGTTAAATTGACACTTTGTATTTTGGCACTATTTTATCATGTATGTAATTTATTACAATTTAAAAAAAAAAAACAAATATATTAAATAAGAAATTAAAAAATATATTTTGATTATTTTTTTAAATAAATTTATATGATATTTAAAATTTTATTTATCGGAGAAAGTATTTTTTTAACACAATATTTTATAGACACTGTGTTAAACTGAAAGACTAAATAAAATTGACAAATTAAAAAAAAAACATATATTTGTCTCTTTCATTGTGATGTCAACAAAATTAAACGTCAATTTCAGAACCCCGTAGACAAGAACGACAAATAATAATATAGGGGCTAGTTGTCAAAACTTTAAAGAAAAATAAACAATATTATTTTTATTTTTTAGACAATATCGTTGCAAAAATGTCGAGAATATTATTATAATTGTTTAAAATATATATTTAAATCATTATTACCTTTTTTGTTGTTTTGAATTAGGAATGTTTTTTGACTGTTTTACTCTAAAATAATATAAAGTGTCCTCGCCCATTTTCTCTGTCAAACTACGCCTTTTTCAACCATTAAAAAAAGATTTAATCTCATAATTTTTTATGTTTTTTGTCAAATAATGTGTTCCAATATTCCTATTAATTGTGAGGAAATAACAGAATCAATTATTACATCTAAGAAAAACACAAACATTGAAGTTATTGTTAATTGCAGTGCCAAGCGTAATGTTGCCAAAAAACCAAGGGATATAACTAGCCTTAGATCCAACGATTCAGGTGAATATTTTAAAATTAAAGTATAATTAATTAGTTTATACCAACATATTATTATAATTTCAGGGATTATATGCGGTTCAGAATCAGATCAATCATCAAATCGTATATCACAGTCACACGAGTCTCTCGATTCTGGTGAAATGGATCACGACGAAGAGTGTATTGAAATCTTAGAAACTATTTCTATGGATGAAGAATACAAAATGCTTCAATCAGATTTATGTTTTTATCAACAAGCACCAAAGGAACAAGATTGTGGAACTTTAAAATCAAATAAAAAATCAGTGGCAACTATTGCTAAACAAGACGAGGACGAATACATCGAACAAAATAATGAAAATATTAAGAACACTACAAATGAAAATAGCAATAATGAACAACAACAGCAATCGCAACCCCAAATACAAGCGAGCTCGGAACTAAAAACGGATACTGTTAAAAATACTAGTGTAACAATAGCTGCATCCGAATCAACTAAATCGGAAAATATAAAAAATGAAGTTTTATTTAAAAATTTTAATTTTTTTGGAGCTACTAAAAATGCAATATTTCGTACTGCTCAAAGTATTATTGAAAATCATGAGAAGAAAATTGCTGCTAAAAAAATAGAAACTGGTAATTCTACAACTCAAGGGGAACCTTCCGAAATAAAATCCCCCATTGAAATTACAAAAAAAAAAGAATTTTTCATATTAAAATCGAATGCTAAAAAATCTACAACTCCACAATCAACCTCAAATAGCAATTTAACACCAACTCCAGAGCAACAATTGTCTTCACCTTTTCAGATTCCTTCAATTTTTTCTTTAAATTCTCCATCTGAAACTTATACTGAGAAATTAAATATACAGGAGGATCAGAAATCTATGGCAAAATCTGTTTCTTCTAATTCTTTAAATAAACTTAAAGTACCAGGTAAATACATTGTATTAGAAATTGTAAATTTAATTAAAACAATTTATTGTTTTGTATTCTCTATAGGTGTTGTGAAATGTTTCATTAAAGAAAATAATGAAACAAATGATATGACGACTGTCTCTAAGACTGAAAAGGGTCCAAGTGGATTATTAAGATTTTTAGAATCACCGATATTTAATATACATTTTGCTGTCCATTATCTTTTTTATTCAAAAGAACCAGGTGTACTAAGTTTTATTGGGAACAAAATATTTAGTTTTCCTGATAAAGTTGTTGATTTATACATTCCTCAATTAATTGTAATGTATATACAAATGGATGAATTAGCTGAAGTTTTGGATCCCTATTTAACAAGAAGATGTCGAAATTCTGTAGATTTTTCATTAAAATGTCTCTGGTTGTTAGAAGCGTATAATTGTCAAGTTGATTCAGTTAATTTATTGCCAAAAGATAAACGAACACATTTGCATTTGATCAGAGAATTATACTCAAAAAAAGAAAGGAAGCAAGTTAAATTGATAAATGCCGAATTGATATCGCCAATTAAAAAAACTCATCATCGCTCTCAATCAGATGCGACATATTTATTAAATGATTCTAGAAAATCTCCTGCTGTTCGTTCTTTAAATATTTCTTCTAGAATGCCTATTTATCATATGCCTTTAGCTACGCCAATGAAATTATGTTTGGGTGATTTGACATCAGGTCGAGCTTTTGATAACGGTTGTACTTGTTTTGATTCAGTTAAAGGTAAAGAATCATTATTATTATTATTATAAAATTAATTTTTGTTTATATTTATTTTAAAATTATATTAAATATATATAATAATATTGATATTTTCTTTTTTAGGAACTGTTAATGATTTATTAGGTCATAAAGTTTTCTGTTGTTGCGGTGCACCAAAAACAGCACCACAGAAAGAATTTATGAAATCTCTAATAAATATTGGCAAAAATTTAACGTCATTGCAAACAAAAGCTGAAAAAAATAGTGCTTTAAGAATATTTTTGAATTTAATTAATAAAAACTTGCCTGCACGTGTATGGCTTCCATTGCACTCGGATGACATTCCACATCACATCGTTAGAATAAGTGAGGAAAAGACTGTTGTTCTCAATTCTAAAGATAAATGTCCTTATATTATTTATGTTGAAGTTGTTGAAGTAAATGATATATACTCATCACCCGTTATAATGAAATTAATGCCTACTTTAAGGCATACAAAAAGTGAAGAAAATTTAGAATCTAAAGACAATACATGTTCACATGATCAACAGTCATTACGGAATATAAATGAAACAACGAAAAGTTCAGCAGATTCAATTTTAAAAATTAACTCAGAAAGTTGTGAAAGTTGTCAAATCCAGCATTTTAATCAATTGACTTTAACAGAAGATGACGTATGGTCACAAGAAGACGATGATATTACCGCCCAATATAGTGTTTTTAAGCAAAAAATTAATGAAAGAGACTCAATATCGCAGAAATCTTTAGATTCTGATATAGGTTTGTACTATATATTGTTTTATTTTTTTGTACTATATATTGAATAATTTCTGTTTTTTCAAAAGGTGTACCTACGTTATTTAATATAGGTGATGTTAGAACGAGACATTGTAAAAATCTTAGTTGCGAAAATACTAAGCCATTTAGTAACGATCCAGAAGATCCATCTGCAGCAGCTTTAAAGGTAAACCAATTTTCAAACTTCCATAAAATTAAATCTTATTAGTGTATTTTTAAAGGAGCCTTGGCATGAAAAAGAACAACAAATACGTGAGTCATCACCTTACGGACACTTGACTAGTTGGAAATTATTAGCAGCAATTGTCAAATGTGGGGACGATCTACGACAAGAACTTATGGCAACACAACTTCTTGAGGTTAAATAAAAAATTTACTAAGAAGGAAATATTTATATATTAATCGAAATTTTTTTTTTAACACAGATGTTCAAATTAATATGGGATGAAGAAAAAGTTGATGCTTGGGTTAGACCGTACAAAATAGTTTGTTTATCAGATGACAGCGGTCTGATTGAACCTATTTTGAATACAGTTTCCTTACATCAAATTAAGAAGAACTCAAATAAAAGTTTAAGAGATTATTTTATTCAAGAATACGGTGATGTAGAAGGTGTCCAATTTAAGACTGCGCAAACAAATTTTGTTCATAGTTGTGCTGGATATTGTTTGATATCTTATTTACTTCAAGTAAAGGATAGGTAAATTAAATAATTAAAAATAATTTGTTTTAGAAGCAATAATTTTAAATTACAGACATAATGGCAATATTTTATTTCATTCGGATGGACATTTGATACATATTGATTTTGGTTTTATTTTGAGTATTTCACCAAAGAATTTGGGTAAATAATTACTTTAATCAAAAAATACAAATTTATTAATATTTTTTTTTTAGGATTTGAACAATCTCCATTTAAATTAACTGACGAATTTGTTGAAGTTATGGGTGGAATGATTTCTGATCAATGGGATGAATTTAATTATTTATTATTAAAAGGTTTAATGGCCGCAAGAAAACATATGGATAGGATAATTAATTTAGTGGAAATTATGCGAAGCAGTAAGTGGGAGAAAACTTTTTAAGATGGTATTAATTTTACTTACATTGATATTTTGATTTTTTTTTCAGATGCTCAGTTACCTTGCTTCAAAAATGGTTGCTCTGGCACGGTGCAAAATTTAAGAAAACGTTTTCATATGAATTTAACCGAACAAGAATTAGAACGAAAGGTCGAACAACTTGTGCAGGACTCATTAAAAAGTCTTTCAACAAAACTTTATGATGGTTATCAATATTTTACAAATGGAATTTTGTGAAAAATATTCTTTCCTATCAATCATAAAAATTTAAAAACTTAAAGCTTTTTAATGTAAAAAATATTAATTCATAAATTTTATATATTATATATAAAAATAATAAAACAATTAAATAGATATGTTTCAAATATTTTTAACTAAATAAATAAAAGTTATTATTTACAAGACTTAAGGCAGAATATATATGTTAGATTTAATTTCTTTTACTTTTAAAACATATTAATAATAATAATAAAAAAAAACTTTTTCTATTAATTAAAATTATTATAACATGTGTAAATAAATTAACAAAAATAATCGTTAAAAAATACTTTTCTTTTTGTAGCTTAGTAAATTAAAAGTAATTTTGTTCATATATTTCATAAATATATTCTTAACTTATTCAATTATTTTAATAAGATATGAGTTTAGAGAAATAAAGAAATTTGAATCATGCTTTCATCGCTACATTAATTTATTGTTATTTCTTCTTTTTATAATGAAATTCCAAAACAAGAAACAAATATCAGTTCTAAATGTAAAATCTTTTTTAAAAGCCCGAAAATTTCTAGTAATGAAAATTGAGAGTAAAAAAATGAATGTAATGACCTTGGAAATCTATTTACTAACAAATAAAAAATTTTGTTTCAATTTTAATATTTATTATTTGGAATACTTTAATAATAAACTTGAAGTGTTTTTTTTTTTTAAATATTACACCGAAAGATTTTTATAATTTATAGAATTTACTATTTTTTAATTTAACCAACAACTAAAGTGCCTTCTTGAAAACTGTGTTCTGGAACTTCCAAATTAAGTGGTGCTGGACCCTTACGGATACGTCCAGATGCATCATAATGAGAGCCATGGCATGGACAATAATAACCACCCCAGTCCCCAGCATTTGCAATTGGTACACATCCTAAATGTGTACAGACACCTATTACAACCAACCATGCTGGATCTTTAACTCTTTGCTAAAAATGTTGTGCCATATAAAATATCGCAAATATTATTATAAGTAGTTAAAAATACTTACATCATCAGTTTGAGGATCACGCAATTCTGACAAAGATACACCTCTTTCAGTGCTGATTTCATCAGGAGTTCTGTGACGAATAAAGAGTGGTTTACCTCTCCATTTAAATGTTACTGATTTTCCTTCTGGAATATCACCTAGTTTAATTTCAATTTTAGCCATAGCTAAGACATCGGCTGTTGCACTCATTGAACTAACAAAATGCGTCACTAATGATTTTGCTGCATAAGCACCACCAACAGCTCCAGCACCAACCATCATATAAGTAAATGATTTTCTATCATCTCCGCTGGTATTTTTGCTAACGCTCTTTTTTACTGAATCTCTTCTATATGCTGAGAAATCTGGGACTGTCAAGTCAGTGTGGGCTAAACGAATCTGTGCTACCCCTACAAAAAACGTAATATATTTTCACAATTTATCAAAAAATCGTTGGAAATATCAATATTTGTAAGCATAACCTTAAAAAATTACATAATCTTTAAAATTTAAAAATTATGGAATCTTCAAGATTTACTTTAAATTTATCATAAAAATATTGACCAGAAAGGCTTGTTGTAGCTCTTGGTAGTCCTGTTGGCAATCCTTTAGCTTTAATTTTATTAATAACTAAAGATTTTGAGGATGCAGATGTTGTTGCACTAGTCTTAACTCCACCAGAAACAGCTTGTGTTGTAGCTCTAAGAGCGACCCGAGATGTAGCGTTAATCATTTCTTAAAATTTATTTTTTATTAAAATATTAATACAATATTAAATAAATTCAAATAACCACTGACCCCCGAGTTATTAGTTTTCTGGAACTCAGACTACGTAAAAAATTTAAACACCTAAGTAAAAACTTCTCTTTTTGACAATTCGACTTTGACACTTAACTTCTAAGATGACTTCTACTTGACGGACAAGGAAAGTGAAATTTTTACTCAAATGTCAAATAAATAAGAATTGTTATGAAATTTAAATTAATTGAAATAATGATCTGTTCAATTCTACAAAGTCAGGAAGATAATAAACTTAACATTGGCCATTTTGCTCAAAAATTTTTTTAATAGCTCAATTGCTACTTTTTGGGTTTTTAATTTTGACTAGTTTAAAGATATAATTAAAGTTTTCGTTGAATTTCATCCAACTTAAAATATTTTGGTTTCCAGGAAATTCAATGTGCGACCTGCAGAAAAATTATTAATGTAATTTAAAATTTAAATTGTAAAATTATTAATAAAATTTTTAATTTAAGTTTTTAATACATTATTGTTTTTTATTTCATGATAATAATGTATTAGTACATTTTGTTAGACAAATTTAAGGCAACAATTTGAATTTAAAAAGCAAATACATATGGAGAAGTAAAATATGTACTCATGGGGTTTTCTATATATAATACTGATTTTAATTATGATCCACACATAAGACAATCATCCTTATTTTCTAAAGAACATACCATTTGCTGAACATTATTAGATTTATGTTTATCACTTTCATTTTTCCCGTTTTCTTTCTGATTATTTTTTAAATGAAGCAAATTTTCAGCACAGTTTTTATCAACTGTGAATTGAATAGCATTTGCAGCAGGTTTCGTTCTTAAATAATATATTCCAGTTTTAAGACCCATTTTCCAAGCGTAAAAATGTATTGATGTTAATTTACCGTAGTTGGGTTCAGCAACATGAACATTAAAAGATTGACTTTGATCAATAAAAGCACCACGATCAGCTGCCATTTCAATTGACGAACGGACTGAGATTTCCCATACTGTTTTATATATATCCCTTATATCTTTTGGAATACTTTCTATTGTTTTAATCGAGCCGCGGTTTGCTATAATATTTTGTTTCATATCTTCATTCCATAAGTTTAACTTAAGTAAATCTTTTATTAGATGGTGATTAACAACTTGAAATTCACCAGATAAAACTCGACGATTATAAATGTTAGAAGTATACGGTTCAAATGATTCATTGTTTCCCAAAATTTGCGCTGTTGATGCTGTTGGCATTGGAGCAATAAGTAATGAATTTCGAACCCCATGTTTAGCAATTTTTTCTTTTAATTCAAACCAATTCCACAAATTAGTAGGTTCTTTATTCCACATATCGTATTGTAAAATACCTTTGCTAACTGGTGAACCCTCATATGTTTCATATGGACCGTACTTTTCAGCTAGTTCACAACTTGCTTCCAGAGCACCATAATAGATTGTTTCGAAAATTTGTTGATTTATTAACTTAGCTTCTTTACTTTCATACGGTAGTCGCATCAATATAAATGCATCAGCTAATCCTTGAACACCAATTCCTATTGGGCGATGCCTAAAATTAGAACGCCTAGCTTCCTCCAATGGATAATAATTTATATCTATAATTTTGTTTAAATTTTTTGTTATAATTTTTGAGACACTTTTTAATTTTTGAAAATCATAAGATTTATCTGATCGAACAAACATGTTTAAAGCTATTGAAGCTAAGTTGCATACTGCAATTTCGTCAGCTGAAGAATATTCTACAATTTCCGTACATAAGTTACTGCATCGAATGGTACCAAGATTTTTCTGATTACTTTTTCGATTACAAGCATCTTTATATAAAATATACGGGTTACCAGTTTCAACTTGTGCTTCAATTATACTGAACCAAAGTGCTCGTGCTTTAACAACTTTTGTTGCCAAACCTTCCATTTCATATTTTTCATATAATTTTTTGAATTCATCACCCCATACATCAAATAAACCTGGACATTTATGTGGGCACATTAGAGACCAATCCTCATTTGCTTCTAAACGCTCCATAAACAAATCAGGAATCCATAAGCCGTAAAACAAATCTCTAGCACGAGTTTCTTCTTTACCAGTATTTTTTTTTAAATCCAAAAATTCAAATATATCAGCATGCCATGGCTCTAAATATATTGCAAAAGATCCAGGTCTTTTGTTTACTCCTTGTCCAACAAATCTAGCCAAGTTATTAAACACCCGTAACATTGGTACTATTCCGTTTGATTTCCCATCTGTGCCTGCTATGCAAGTTCCTTTAGCACGGATGCAATGGATATTTAAACCAATACCACCAGCTGATTTTGAAATTCTAGCACATTGATCAGCTATATGAATAAAATTTAAATAAGAACATTAGATATACTAATTCTTATAAACAAATTACAAACCTGTTTTCATTATACCCTCGATTGAATCCTCGGTCATTGACAAAAGAAAACAAGAAGAAAGTTGTGGTCGAATTGTAGCGGCTGAAAATAAAGTCGGTGATGCATGAGTAAAATATTTTTCTGATAGTAAATTATATGTTTTCAAAACATCCTCAATACTATCACCATGAATTCCGACAGCTACTCTCATAAGCATATATTGTGGTCGTTCAATTGTTCGACCAGAAACTTTTAAAAGGTATGATCTTTCCAATGTTTTAAACCCAAAATAATTGTAATTATAATCTCGTTCGTTCACAATAGCATTATTTAATTCCGCAGAAAGTTTCATAATAATTTTGTGATGTTCATCAGATAAAATAGAAGTTTTGTTTTTGGAATCTTTATTATAAATATTATATAATTCATCCATAGCCTCTGCAAATATACGCAAAATTATAAAAAATGCATCAATTTTTTATTTAGTAAAATTTTACCAGAAAATTTTGGCTTTGTTTCTTTATGTAATTTTGAAACTGCAAGTCGTCCAGCCAATGTAGAGTAATCAAAATGAGTTGTTGTCATTGATGCCGCGGTTTCTGCTAGTAAATTATCTAATTCTATTGTTGTTACTTCATTATAAAGGCCCGAAATAACTTTTTCTGTTATTTTTTCCTAATTGGAGATAAAAAATAGTTTACTTTTTTTACGCAATATTACTTAATTCTAACAGTAAAATTACCTCATTCTATTTTAATACATAGGTAGTAAATATTGGTTTTAAGAGCAAAATACCTTCTTAAAATGTTTAAATAAAAAAATTTCAGTCTACACGGAAGTCTCTAAACTAGATTATTTTTTTCAATTTTCTGAATTCCTAATTTTCTACTTAGGAATTTTGGGCTGTTGACGTGTATTTTTCAGAAAAGAAAACCAATCTAAAAATTATGCTACATATTTTAAACATAATAATAATTACTACACCTGAAAACGATTCAATTTAAAATTTAAAAAAATTTAGTTATTTTTTTATTATCTTTTATTAATACTTTTTTTTAACTTAAATCTATGAACCACACATAAGACATTCATCTTTATTTTCTAAAGAACAAACCATTTCCGCCATACGTTTTTCACGACGTTCTTCCGCTAATTTTTGTAACACTTGTTCTTCATCAATAAAAGAATTATCGGTCATTTTGTTGTTACCATTTAATTCTTCTGTTTCACCATAAGTTAATTTAGTTGGGGTTTTTCTTGTGTCCCCAATTGATAAATTGCTTGTAAGAGATGATAAATTTCCGTTTTGCTTCTTTTCAAGAGGTGAAGATATGGTTGCTTTATCAACAGTAAATTGAATAGCATTTGCAGCAGGTTTTGTTCTTAAATAGTACATTCCCGTTTTAAGACCAGCTTTCCAACCGTAAAAATGAATTGAAGTCAATTTCCCATAATTTGGTTCGGCAACATGGACATTGAAAGATTGACTTTGATCAATGAAAGCACCGCGATCGGATGCATAATCTATGGTTGTTCTAACTGAAATTTCCCATACTGTTTTATATAAATCTTTAATTTGCTGAGGGATCCTTTCAATGTTTTGAATTGAACCACGGTTAACAATTATTGAATTCTTCATATCATCATCCCATAAATCAAGTTCTGTTAAATCTTTCAATAGATGATGATTCACTACTTGAAATTCACCCGATAAAACGCGACGATTGTAAATGTTAGAGGTATACGGTTCAAAAGATTCATTATTCCCTAAAATTTGCGCTGTTGAAGCTGTTGGCATTGGAGCAAGAAGTAATGAATTTCGAACCCCATGTTTTGCTATTTTTTCTTTTAATTCAACCCAGTTCCATAAATCAGTAGGTTCTTTATTCCACATTTCATATTGTAGAATACCTTTGCTTACTGGTGAACCTTGATAGGTTTCATATGGACCATATTTTTCAGCCAGTTCACAACTTGCTTCTAGCGCACCATAATATATTGTTTCAAATATCTGTTGATTTAGAAGCTTAGCTTCTTTGCTTTCATATGGATAACGCATCAAAATAAAAGCATCTGCTAATCCTTGAACTCCAATTCCAATAGGACGATGTCTAAAATTAGATTTTCTGGCTTCGGGAACAGGATAATAATTTACCTCTATAATTTTGTTCAAATTTTGTGTTATTATTTTGGAGACAGTTTTTAACTTTTTAAAATCATAAGTTTTATCTGGCAAAACAAACATATTAAGAGCAATGGAGGCCAGATTGCAAACAGCTATTTCATCTGGAGAAGAATATTCAACTATTTCTGTGCACAAGTTACTGCATCGAATGGTTCCAATGTTTTGTTGATTACTTTTTCTGTTGCATGCATCTTTGTATAACATATATGGAGTACCAGTTTCAACTTGAGATTCAATAATTGCAAACCAAAGTGTTTGAGCTTTAATTTTACGATTTGCTTTTCCCTCTTTTTCATATTTAGTATAAAGTTCTTCGAATTCTTCTCCCCAAACATCATGTAAACCAGGACATTTATGAGGACACATTAAAGACCATTCTCCATCAGCTTCAACTCTTTTCATAAATAAGTCTGGTATCCATAGTGCATAAAATAAATCTCTAGCACGAGTTTCTTCTTTACCTGTATTCTTTTTTAAATCTAAAAAATCAAAAATATCTGAATGCCATGGTTCAATATAAATGGCAAAAGCCCCAGGTCTTTTATTGCCTCCTTGGTCAACATAACGTGCAACATTATTAAATACTCTTAACATCGGTACAAGACCATTTGAAATGCCATTTGTTCCAGCAATTGTTGTTCCAGTGGCTCGTATACAATGCACGTTTAAACCAATGCCACCAGCTGATTTTGAAATCATAGCACATTGTTCGACAGTTTTAAAAATACCTTCAATTGAATCACTTGTCATAGTTAATAAGAAACAAGATGAAAGTTGTGGACGTCGTGTAGCAGCAGCAAATAATGTGGGTGATGCATGTGTAAAATATCGCTCAGACAGTAAATTATATGTTTCAATTGCTGCATCAATATCTTCTCCATGTATTCCAACAGCAACTCTCATAAGCATATGCTGTGGTCTTTCTGCAATTTTGCCATTTACTTTTAGAAGATATGAACGCTCTAATGTTTTGAATCCAAAGTAATTATATCCAAAATCTCGATCATATATAATGGCAGAGTTCAGACGATCACTATTTTTTTTTACTATTTCATAATGATAATCAGAAATCATTGGTGATGGTTGATCAGTTTCTTTGCTAATATTATTATAAAGCATGTGTATTACATCTGTTTGGTTTCAGGAATATATGAATATGTGATTTATCCCAAATTAAATAAAATAAAGAAAAGAAATTTTAAATTAGGATTTGTTTTACATATATGAGTTAACAAGCTAAAAAAGACAAACATCTATACAAATATTTGTTAAAAAACAATTAGTATAAATTCGAATATTTACCATTATTCCAATAAATTTATATAAAAAGCTATTAATAAAGACAAATTACAAAGATAAATTATAGTTTTTGGTTTTATCCAAGAAATAATTATTTTAAAAAGAAAAAAATCTAAGAAAATTTTATTATATTTTAACAAAAATTAGTTTTACAAATTACAATCCCATAAAAAAAACTCGATTTTAAGCGAAAGACAAAAATATAACATATTTGTTTCAAACTAGAGCAAAAACTTTTTATGTACCAATTTTTCATTGATAACGAAATCAAATGGATTAAAACAAGGTGCAAAAACTATGGCTAATTTTGTGTTAAAAAATGATTCTCATTTACCTGAAAATGCTTTTTTAGTTTCCTTATGTAAATTAGAAACAGCAATTCTGGCTGCTAATATGGCATAATCAGCATGATTAGTGGTCATAGAAGCTGCCGTCTCAGCTGCCAAATTATCCAATTCTTGTGTTGTTACACCACAGTATAGCCCATTTATTACTTTCAAAGTAATTGCAACCTTTTTTTGTTAATAAAAAAACATTAAACTCAAATGTTACTTTTAAGATTTAAAAATAAAAGGCGTGCATATTAAAATGAATTTTTGTAATCTTTAAAATCTATAAAAAATTCTAAGATAAAAACATGACGAAATCAAAATAAAAATAACTTATAACTAATAGAATGAAGTTATCTTATGTTCTGATAATCAATTTATCGCAAAATTTTACAAAAAACCTAAAAAAAGTCAATAGTAAATTAAATTTAAAATGTTGATTGAATTCTTCCATAATCCTTTATATTTAAGCATTGTTAAAAAAAGGTAATATGCTCTTAAAAATTGTGAGTGAATATTTTTTTAAATGAAATTTCATTTAGTATATTTTCCAGTTACAATTAAAGATATAATTATTACTTACCGGGTCAACAAAATCCATATTAAGTCCATAGCACAATTTTTGTACTCTTGAAGTAATTTTGTCAAAATGAACTTCTTCTTTACGACCATCTAAAAAATATGAAATAATTTTTTTAATGAACATTCTTATCCAGAAGTTCTTTACTTTAAAAAAACACTTTACCTCTTTTAAATACATATAATTTGGTTGGTTTCATCTTAAATATATTAATGTAATGTAAATAAAGTTAATTATATTTAAAAATAATTTATTAAACGACTTTTATACTAATAAAAAAATTAATTTTTCTTTTAAACAAGCAAAAAACCTTCCTATTTTAGTTAAGCACGATCACGAAAGTGGCAAAATACGTTTTTTGGCGCTTAATTAACAATTTTGAAAGTTAGCGCAAATACTTTTTTTTTTCTGAGTTTACACGAGCAAATCATTTGTAGAAATATTTTTGCGCAAAAAGTTTAGTATATGTTTAAATAGAAAATTAAATTTAACATGGAAAGTCAAATATACGTGTATTATATTTTTTTTTTCTGAAAAAATATAGTAATCTCCAACTAATTATGAAATATTTTCTGAAAAAAGAAAATTTTTCAAATAAAAATTTTAAATATTAAACTAAAAGTACTGAAAAATTTAAAAAAATTGTCGATAAGCTGCACATTTTTTTTTAAATTTCTGCAAATGTCAAATTTGAAATTTTATCTTCTGATTTTTTTCATCATCGTATTATTATTTTAAGTAATTTAAATAAAAAAACACATATTTAACTTTTAAAAAAATATTTTATTAAAAAAAAAATGGATTTATCGGAGATTGAAATTCTAATGAAATCTTTAGTTCTAAGCTGTCCACTTGGTAATTAAAAAAAAATGTTATTAATTCAAACGTGTTTTCTGTTGGTAATTTCAAATAATATTTTAGGTTTAACCATTCAACAATTGAATACAGATTTTAAAAGTGAAGTTGGAAATGCAATACCTTTTAAAAGCTTAGGATATGTTTCATTAGAATCATTGATTGCTTCTCTAGATAAAACATTTGATTTAGTTAGAAAAGATGGTAAAATTTATGTGAAAGCAAAATCCTCAGATAAGACAAAACATATTGAATGTATGATTGCTGCACAAAAAAAGAAGAAAAGTCGCCCACCACGAAGAAATAAACTTAGTCGATTTTCATATAGGGAAATTAATTTTACAAGATCAATTAAAAACGGTTTGTGCGCTCATATTTTATTTGTTCCATTTAAAAAAAAAAAACTGTATTAAAGCTATTTGTTTATTTTTAAATTAGCTGTTAATTCAAATGAAACCATTGGTAACTGGCGGTACAAAAGTGATTCGAATGCAATAAAACATAATAGTATTCCGGTTAAAAATTATTCACAAAAATATGAAGAAAATTATAATTACAAAGATCAAACTAATATATTCGAAAATAAAAAGACAGAAACTGTCGTATATAAAAGTATATTTGGAGAAAAATATGTTGGAAATCAAAATAACTTAAAAAAGGTAAGTTGAAATTTTTTTTTTTTGTTTTAATAAAATTATAATTTTTTTAAGGTTCAATTTAACGATTTGAAAAATAAGAGTTACACTTTGGATCCTGCCACATCTTTTTCTGATTATCTTAATAATAATTTTGAAGAAGGTTATCAAAGACCAAAAGCAACTAAAGAAAATACCTTTACGGAGTTTTTAAATCAGCAGTTTACTAACAAAGAAAATGTAATTATTCCACAAAATTCAAATATTAAAACTTTAGAAGAATCCGTAAATGAATTTTTAAATCAAAACTCTGATGTAATAGAAAATAATGTTATTTCTTCAAAAGCTTTAAATATTAAAAGTTTAGAAGAATCTGTAAATTGTCGTTTAAAAGAAAGATCTAATATAATTGAAAACAATATTAATATTATCTCTTCAAACACTTTAAATATTAAAAGTTTAGAAGAATCTGTAAATGATTTGCAACAGTTTTTTAGCAACCAGGAACTTCATTTTTTAGAACAAAAAAGTTTGGAACTTATTGCCGATTTTCCATTATTTGTAGCTTTACCAGGAGATGAAATTCCTGTTTTAGAACAAGTTGAAAATATTCCAATTGGAACTCAATTTTGTATATATATATCGGAAATACATAATCCTTATAAATTTTGGTTTCATATGGAGCAAAAAAGTGATCAATTAGATGAATTAATGTACAAATTAGAATTGTTTAATAAAAAAATTAATAAATCAGAAGAATTTAATATGCATATATTAAATATGAAACCAAATCAATTATGTGCAGCATTGTTTAATAATGATTGGCATCGAGCAGAAATATTACAGGTTCCAGTAAATAATTTAGTTAAAGTGTATTTTCTTGACTACGGAACTGTTGATTACGTTCCAATATCTTCAATTAAATATCTTCATAAAGATTTTATACGCACGCCATGTCAATTATATCGAGGATGTTTTTCTTATGTAAAACCAACAAATACAAGATGGGATCGTGATTGCACTTACTTTTTATTAAGTTTGATTTTTGAAAAAAAATTATGGGTTAAATTAGATTATTTCGATGAAATTGATAAAATATACCATATAACAATTCTAGATACAAATTCACAAGTTGATATTAATTTAAATGCATTGTTAGTAAATGAAGCGTTTGCTGATCTTTTTGATGATAATAAAAAAGTTAGCATGCATTTTCAATATTTATATCCAACTTTTGACATGCTAGAAAAAGGTGAATATCCATCATTTAAAGAAATTGGAAGTATGCTAACTTATGGTTATGATTTTGAAAATGAAGAATATAAATCATTAAAAAGTATAAATACCAAAAGATTATATGGGGTTTCAACTCTTGAATTTTGGAATTTTATTAAAACTTTCTAATTAAAATAAATTTTTTAAATAATTGTTAAATTATATTTTAAAAGTTCCTTATATCTTAAATAGAATAAAAATTAGATTCTTGTACATATATTATTTCTATATTCCAAATCAAATTTGTTAAGTAATTTTTTAAAATTGTAGGTAGAATGGACAAACTTTCAAGTTTATCAAAATTTTAATTATTGACGAATGTGTTCGAAAAAAATGCTAAATCTAATTAATATAACACAAAATAATGAACAATTAAATTTTGCTTGGAATATTATTATTTAATAAAATATCAATATGAATACTTTAAGTCTTACAATTATAATAATGTATAAAATTATTAAATTTTTACAATATCATGTCAGATATAATTAAAAATGAAAATATAAAAAAAAATTAATAAAATTGCTTTGGCATTTCGTTTTTCATAACATTTAGTTTTCAAAGTAAAAATCATAATTTTGTGGTTCTTCGGGTATTGGAGGAGGTTCAGTGCTTAAATCAATTCCTTCGCAGTCTAATAATCTTAATTTTATTTCCATCGATAGAAGTAAATCAAAATCTTGTTCTTTTTCTCGACTACACATATCTTGACATATTAAGGCATTAATTCCATCAGTCCAATAACTGAATGTTTGGTCATCTGGTGCAACAAAATCAAGTGTCGCTGAATCCATATTATCAAAAACAATAGAGAAACAGAAATTTCCAATTGATTTTCTTCCTTTCATATGAGGACATTCTTTTCCAACTAAAAGCTGTTTAATATCAGTTACTGGAACTTTATTTGGTAATTCATCTATGGTTGGAACTGATTTTTCATCACAATCTCCATGATGAATCAATTTGTGGTTTGAAGATAAACGAGCATACCAAAATTTATCCTTATTTCGCGTGCCACGAGTGTATTTTGAAAATCTGGTTCCTACAAATAATAAAGAATTTGAAGAAAAATTATGTAGGATATTACATTTAATATTTACCAGCTATTAAAAAATTAAGTCTTTGTTGTTTTATTAAATCTAGAATTTCAGGTGAAATTTTTTCTTTCAAAGCTATTATTGAAGGTGCCGTAGATTCGCATTCTTCTTTTGAAGTTCTTTCCTGTTGTTTTAATGCTGTAATTGTTTGGTAATTTAATTCACCTATTTTTCTTTGAAATTCTTCATAATTAATCGGTTTTGTTTTAAGAGTTCGCGTTATTTGCTCTCGAACTACACTAAATACTTTATGAAAATCCTCGGGTGTTGCTCTCATATCCTTCCAAGTTTTATTTAATACAACAATACACTTGCAATATAATTCTTCAAATGGATGATTATGTGTAAAAAACATCGGATGAAATTTATTAGAATGTTCAGCTGGAGGTTCGCCAACTTTTAATATATCGCACAGTAATTTAACAAGTTCAATTGACGTTCTTCCGAATGGACATTCATGTTCGTCACTTCTAAATGTATAACTTTCATGAACGGTTTTAATATAAAGTTTTTGATAATTTTTTGCAAAATAAAACATGCAGTCTAGAGCTAATACTCCTGGCGGAGTTTCAATAAAATCTTGAGCGGGATTAATATCTGATTTGAATCCAAGCTTTTTATAATATTGTGAGAAATTCACATTTACTCCTCTTCTAATAGTATAATCTTCTTGATTTTGGTTTGAATTGTTAAATTTTTTGTCATTGGAAAACTCATCAAAAGCAATTTTTCTTAAATCTTTAATTTTTTCCATTGAATCATAGTCAGTAGCATTCATTTTTGTTCGCATTCTATTTTCAAGAAGCCCTACAAATTTAAAAAAAAATTAAAATGAAATTAATAAAATGTTGTGTTATTATTACCAAGCAAAAGGGTTTGTAAAACATACAATTGATGAGCCATTTCAGTTCCAACATTACTAGTATTAATTACATTTTTCAATATTATACTTCGGTAATATTCTGTACTAAATGCATTTGCAATTTGTTTCTTCCGCGTATCATCACCCTTTATAAAGAGAGCATTTACTAAAGCAATTGCATTTTGTTGAACTACAGCAGAATCTGAATTTTCTATTATTTTGAAAATATTTTCTAGTGTTACATCCTTTTCAATTAAAGCATATTTAGAACTATTTTGTACAATATTTTCTAAATTTGAGAGACCACATTCAATGCATTCTATTGGATATTCTTTAAAACTTTGAATGATTAATATATTTCGTGAAATAAAAGTGGTCTCTAAGGTTTCCCAAGAAACAATTCCATGTTCCATTAATTCAACAAAACTTTTCAAACTATATTTTAAAATTTGCATTTCACTTTTGGGATTTTCAATCATTGAAATTATTATTCCATGTCCTTGCTCCTTGATGAATTCTAATGCAAATGTAAAGTCTATACTTAAAGTCGCAAGACTTTGAAGACATTTTAACTTATCATTTAAAGATTGGGAATGTAATGTTTTTAAAATATCTGACGTAATTTTAGCTGGAGACAAATGTAAACGTAACACAGAACCATTTTTTATTTCACTTCTATTTTTTTCTGTCACATATTTAAAATTAGCTTGTTCTCCAAACTGCAAAGCATAATTTTCTGGATCAGAAATATTCCAATTATTGCATAGTTCCTGAATTTTTCCTACAAATTAAAATTTCAATTTATAATTCATATAAAAATATAACATTAAATTTTGTAACTATTTCATGTTTTCCCAAAAGGGCGTGCCGTTTTCCTAATATGTATGCATATTTTGCTAAATTTTAAATTACTAATAAACTAGTAATTATGACAAAACTTATAAATTATTCCTTTAAATGCTTACCGGCTAATGGTTGTAGTTGGTCTAGTTTTATTAATTGGGCGTTTTGACCCTCAAATTCCACGGCAATTTTAACAATGTGAGCATCTTTTGTAGTTGATTTTCTAAGCATTTTGTAGTCTTAAATTTTTATTTCAAATACAGGCCCAACTAATTATAATTCATTTCAATAATCAAAAAAAAATTAAAAAGATATTATTTTTTTGGTAATTTAATTGCTTTTTTTAATAGAATAAAATAAAAACAAATTAGCAATTGTTGAATTAAAGCTAAACAGGAGTGCACTCAGAGCAAAAAATTGACTTTAGATTTACGGTATACAAATGTCAATTTTAATTAATAAAAAAAATTATATTTAGCCAGGGTTGAAATTGTATGTTTTGTACCGTTGGTTAGAAAATTGTAAAAATTAAAGTGGTCATTAATCATTATACTAAGTATATTCTAATAATTTAAAAGAAAATATGGTGCGATTATAAATAAGAATATATTCGTACTTCCATAAACAATTTGTTTAAATGTAAAAGAGCAATAGGGTATACCACTTTTGACATTAATCTTTACTGTGATTATGGGGTCTAAAATAGTTAAAACTACAACCTAATGTTATTTTATAAATAAATTATTATTACTACTTAGTAATAAATTATAAATGCTTATTACTTAGTAATAATAAGTGATTATTACAATAACAAGAAAAAAAATGTGCAAAAATTAGCTTTTTTTTTCAAATCAAACGAACCTAATGAAAAACTTTGTTTGATTAGAATTAAGGTTTTTTAACGAAGGTTTTGAGCTTATACAAATATCCTCATCTTTTTCAATGACGAGAAAGTTAATGAGAAATAGTTTCAAAATATGTGACGGTTTTTCGATAGTTTTCAGTCTGTTAATTGCTCTGCTATATGAAAATTGAGTAGCTTCTCATCTAAAGAGGTGGGAGGTTTTATAAGTTAAAATATTGAATATACATTTTTGAATTAATTTATTAAATAAAAATATTAAAATTAAAAATATATTAATCATAAAAATTTTCTATAAAATTTATAAAAATTATCTTAATTGGAAATAAATTTTTTAAATGCCTTTTACATTTTATAATATAAAAATTAATTTTTCCTAAAGCTTTGTAAAATTGGATAAATTGTTTCTAAACATTCACTTATATCTTTTCGTGATTTAGCTCCAGTAAATACTATTTTACCGTTTACAAATATCAATAGAACCATACGGGGTTTAACCATTCTATATATTAAACCAGGAAACAGTTCTGGTTCATATGTACTAAATTGTTGATGAATTTGATTTAAACTTTCTAATTTGATTGGAAATCTTAAATCTACTGTTGCTACAATATTTTGTATTTTATATTCTAAAAATTTTACTTGATAACCTAATTTTTGTAAAATTCTGGCAAATTTTCTTGTTCCTAGATTAGCTTCTGATTCATTTTTAGCTCCAGTACAAATTATTTTGCCAGTTCGAAATATTAAAGCAGTACATCTAGGTTCTCTCATTCTCATAACAACACCATGAAATCTTGCTGGACTATATTCAGAATTTCTAGTTCTATAATTAATATTTTGTAAATTAAGTTCACATCCAACAGAAACAGTTGCAACAATATTTCTAAAAAAAAAGAACAAGTTAAGAATTTATTGGAAATGTGAATATTTTTGTAGTATACTGCATTTTGACTTCATGCCATGATTCTTGTGGAGCAGTTGCAGGAACTGCAGTTGAATTGAGTAAACAATATTGAGGATTCTAAAATGAAAGTAAAGACGTTAGAAAAATAATATTTACAAAATTTAATAGTCAACAAAAACATTTATTTTAATATTTACTTTTGGAAAAATTATATTTGAGCTTGACGGATGAGGTGTAGAAGGGTTGCTTTTCATCTTCATTGGTGATTCCGAAGATGATGTTGAATTACTTTTATCCATTTTTTATTTTATTATTTGTGTAGTAATATTTTTAATAATTTTTAGTATTTTTTTTTTTGTTTACTTTCTTAACTTTTATTAAAAAATGGTTGTGATTATTGATTAACCATTCAAGCCACCTGGTTCATTATGTTGGATAAAAATGAAATGTCAAAATGTAATTGTCAGCTCATGTAGTGTCATGTTTTGACATTTCCTACTCATGTTTTTTGATATTTTTAAAGCTAAGTTTCCACGTTCCAAAAATTTAGGACTGATTAAAGTAATATGTAATTGAAAATAAATACTATGCATAGAAAAGTTCCTGTTTAAAAATATTTTTATATTTTACAGTGATAAATTTAAATTGGGATTTATTATCCTAAATATGATTTTATTCTGGGACAAATTTAAACCAATTTACATTAATTGAACGTTTTACGACGATACCTAACTTGAACGACTTCGATATTTTGAAAACCTTAGAGAAAGAATGCCTGACTTTAGTAAATATTGAAAATGACTTAACACTGCACCAATGTGCTGATTATGATAATTCACTTTAGTACGTTCACAAACACTTGATTTTGAGAAATCGAGATGATTTCGTTCTTTTTTTTTCTTGATTTTCCATTCATTTTTCAAAAATTTATCTGTCAAAGAAAATTAGCTCGTTATTTGATTTTCTGAAAATCACCTCAAAATCATGTTGTTTGTCCATGAATTTTCGATTTTAAATTTTTTTAAAAAATTTTTCATCACCCTTGCTTTTTTGAATTTGTTGTAAAAAATTTTGTTGATAGCAGCAAATTCAAAAAAGAAATATTTTCTATTGTGTGGAGTTGACCAAAAAAAAAAAGAAATGGAAAAAAGAAGATACAAAAAAAAATTTAATTGGAATGAGAATTCCATTAAACTTTTAATTGAAATTTGGACCGAAAAGAAAGAAAATTTGAAAGAAGTAGAAAAAACTCACACTTTATTGCCGAAATGAAAAAGTTTTTGGAAGACTGTGGAATTGTAGTTGATGCAGAGGAAATAAAACTATATACTAGCCTACTGCTGCAATGCACTGTGGGAAGCCTATTTTTTAAAGTCATTAATTCTTTGCTTCATAAATTCTTCCGTTAGCGGAATGAAGTTTAGATATTGTGGCTCTAGAATTTCCCACACTGCTTTGCAAAATTCATTCAAAATTACGCAGACTGTCGATTTTCCAACTCCAAAAAGATTAGCAATTGATCTGTACTCCCCAGAAGAACCAAGTGCGTACAGTCCAATTGATATTGTTTTTTTTTTACCGTTCTTATACCTTTCTGTTTTGTCCATGGAATGAAGCATTGAACACAGTACATTAAAACTTTCTAAATCTACTCTGAGATTATTTTTAAAAACCAATTTTCATTTGTAAAAAAGTCGTTTTCAAAAAAAGAACTTGATCTAAAATTCAAAACTCACTTATAAAGTAAAAAAAAATATTAAAATCAAATCAAAAGAAATATTTATAATGGTCTTCTCTTTCAAATCAAGTTTTAAAATTGTATTTTGTATCAGCAATTTATGGTTTATAGGGAACACCTGCCGTTTTTTTAGAAGCATTTTATGTTTTTTTCTAAAACGAACGAATTCCATTTCATTTTTACTTTTTACTTCCAAAAGTATCATTTTTTTCAAATTATCCATATTCCTTACTAAATTGTCTATATTCTTTACTACTTTACTTTTACTTAAAAAAATCCAATGTAAATTACACAATTTAATTACAAAACCAAATCTATTTTTTCAAATATTATTTTATTTATTTACTTTTAACAATAACTTAACTTTAACAATAACTTTTTATTTATATTTTAACTTTTTATTAACTTGAAACAATAATATATCAAATTACGTTCTTATTTTCAAAAACGTTTTGTGAACGCTTGACATTTTACTTGATTTTGTACATGATAATCAACTCGATTTCGGAGTTTGTGAACGTACTAAGGCGTTTTTTTTTTATCCCATCGCAGAGCATAAACTTTCAAAAAAAATTGAATCAGAGCCCGCTCAGAGCGTGCTCTACATGCTAACAGGAAATAAATATATCGAGCAAAATAAAATACAAAGACATTTTGACGTTTTGACGTTTGTTTAAGATTTAACTTGTAAAATAAAAGTCAAAATGTTTTGTTTATTTTAAGTTATTCATTCTTCATCCCTCTGAGCGTACTCTGTTCATGCACTGCTCAGAGCGTGCTCATTTTGTTCAGAGCGTGCTCATTTTGTTCAGAGCATGCTCATTTTGTTCAGAGCGTGCTCAGATTTATGTTCTGATTAAAAAAAAAAACCCCTTTAGAAATGTGGAAAACTTGATAATGGAGGTATCATTAGAGAGTCAGATTCTAAATCAAAGTCTGAAGACGACTAAGTAAGGTCGGGAGCACCAAACAGCGATTTGTCGCTCTTCAATATGTTTTTCTGAAAAATCGTTCGCAGAAAAATTACTCGCTCACTTTTTGCGTATCCCATGCTTAACAATGTAGTGAAAGAAATGTTGGTAAAATACAATAAAAATATATAAGTTTTCAAACAAAATTCCAAATACCACAAGAAACTAAACCATGAAAATTGAACAAAGTAAAAATCGAGAAAATGTACTTTAATTATTTTGAAGATGTCTTTAATTATGCACTACAACCATGTTCCATCCATAGACCACGTAATAAACCTATTAAAAAAAGTAAATGGAAATGATCTAACTAAATATAATAAGTATTAATCGGTTATAAATAGAAATTAAGTTGCTAAGATGTTGCAGAGATTAAAAATGTTCACTCCAATTAAAAATTACTTAAAAATTTCATTAGAGCTCCGTTGCATACATAGAATCACTAGTACTATAAGTGGAATAGGGAAAATATTTTTTTAGATAAATTTCAAAAATATGTACCTATACCGTTTATATGTATTGACTAGTTTCTTCGCGACTGATAGTTTAAAAGTCAAATATAAAAGAAACTTTAAGTACATAGTTTTAAACAAGTAGGTTTAAACAAGTTTGGTTTTTTACTCCAAAGTTAAAACTGAATGAAAATAAAATTTTCTGTGTTGTGTGTTTTTAAATTTTATTTAAGAGTTGATAAAATGGGAAAAAAATTCTGCAAAATAAATTGCGGGAAAACACGGTTTTTTTAATATATTTTTTTTCAAAATATTTTATACATATTTTTGGTTTTCCTTCTAACAAAATATTAAACTTTAAATGGATTCATGTCATTCAAAACTAAAATATGCAATCAGAAGGATTTAAACAAGAAATCGTAGGTTTGATTTTAATAATTTGAGTAAATGAGAATGTTTAACAAGCAGTTTCTCATTAGTTTTTTTTTGTTTACATTTTTACATTGAAATACATTTGGAGTGGAAAGTTTGTATATTTTAAGTTATTTCGTATAAAGATATTAACTATTTGATTTAATTTACTTTTAATTTTAAATATTTAATTTTTAATATTATATATATAATTGAACAAAACATCAAGAAACTAATTTGAATAATATTATATATATAGGTATATAGAAGAAATTGCTGTCAAATATTTTAAAAAATAATGTGATCTCTATCAAGTATATTTTTAGGTGAATTTTAATGAACTTATTTATTTTGAATTATTTTCAGGTATTTATTCATCGTGAAAATGAAAATAGGTAAATCAAAAACAAATCATAATGTTTTGAACAAAACAAAAAGTATTTATAGTCTTTCGTGAATATATAAACATTTTTAGCCATCTTAAAAATATGAACGAACCTGTGCCGATATGAAATCTAAATTTATTTTATCCGTAAGCAGGTTTTTGTTTTTTTTTTCAGATAACTAAACGTTTCCGAATAAAAAATTAAAAGGTTTTTTCTTTATTCAATTAAAATTTTATTTAATTAAAATTTTTTTGCATTATAGATTTTCAAATTTGTTCTATTTAAATAAAGACAATTTTTTGGTAAATTTACAGAACGGTCACTTAATAATAATGAAAAATTGAAAGCAGGAATGAAAACGAAAATACCTCTAAAATAATTTAAAAAAAATCAGTTTCTATATTTATTTTTAAAAAAGCAATTATTCGCGAAGAAACTGGTAAATACATGCAAACGTTACTCGTAATTATTTTTGAAATTTGTCTGAAAATTTTTTCTCTATTGTCATCCTAGTCTAGTAATTCTTTGATGTACATACATATATACATACACATACCGGAAAGAATAATTGATTCTTGATTAATAAACACGTTTTATGTCATGTTTGTAATTCACGTTCATTCCCATAAGTTTTTCATCTTTAATTTCTTTAGCAGACATCATTCTTTAAAATTTCCTTTTTATAAAGTAAGTACATATGTATGTAGGTAAGTCTTTATACTCGTATCGTATTAGATTAGAACAAAGTTCACCGAGTATAATGAATTTATTATTACTTTTGTGAGCCTTTTCTAAAGGAACAGAGATTAAAGTAGACAATATGAATTGGGTAAGAATGGACCAGATAGTAAATAAAATGGAACGGACCAGAATCGAAAAATTTAAATATTTTAACTATGTGTACACCAGGTGTTTTTTCCTTAGTCCGCACGATAACTATAAAAAGAAAAAAGCTGAGAGTTCTAGAATTTTTACATATTCGTTTTAAAAAAAAAAGCTATCTTAGATATTTAAATTTAACCAGTGTATAAATGAAAGGTTTGTGTAGCTGACAAAAATCAACCTAAATTTTGAAAAAAATTTATCAAAATTAAAAAGATTTATCAAATTTTATGGCAAAAGTTTCTATAAAATTTGGTAAGCCTTTTAAACAGCTTCGAATAACTGCCATACAGCAGTTAAACATTTTAATAATTAATAAAGTAAATTTCTTAAAGCGGAGTATATTATACATTATGTTTTTGTGGGGTATCCTAGAGTTGACACTGTCTATTCTACCCTCTTCCTCATTTTATATTAATCCTATATTGATTTTGTTCTATGGAATTTTTAAGAGTTTTTTTTTTATTTCAAAAACAATAACCGTAAATTATTGAAAAAAAATAATCATATATGTAGTTGTATTCTTTAAGATTTTGTAGAAGATATTTATTAAACAATATATACCTATATAGTACATACAAAGATAAATAAATATTTTAATTTATTGTGTTTAGGCATTTCATATGCATTTTCAAAGTTTTTTATTCGTACTTTTGTTTGAGTATTCTATGGAGTACTTGTATGAAAAGATGGGGGTTATCGACCTAAACTCTATATGAGTTTTTATTTCTACAACTATACAAAATAGGCATTGTATATAAAAGTTGACAATAAGGTACATCAATTATATAGTACATAATAGGTGTGCTTATTAGTGAGTTCTAGGACTACCTAGAACAACGTAAAACAGAAAAGTACAGGTTTTTGTGTTCATTAATTTTAGAACAGGTATTTTTCTGTTTGAATGTTTTCTCCTTTTGTGTTCATTAGTTTTTTCAAAACTGTTCTAAATTGCACTCTTCTGTTCTAATTTTTTTTCAGATCAGTTTTGGACAACTTTTTTTTCGCAAAAATTATATTTCTAAATTATATTAAAAGTAATGTAAAACATGCCTTTTAAGTAAGTTATTTACAATGGGTTCACAAATTATCAGACACTCTGAAAAATTGTTGTTTTTATATTTAAGAAATGGATATTATAAATCTTTGCCATTTGAATAATTTTTTATAGACAAGAATTCGATCACAATTTCTGCTTTATGGCATCAGGAAGCTGAGTCGTGCAAACAAAATAATATGCTTAGAACCATGAACCGATTCTGCGACGCGAAGCATATACCGTTTTTCCCTTGATGATGTATAATCTCCTCATGCCTTTCGTAGATATACCGGACCCCACTTAAAGAATGTCTTACCATATCTTTCTCAATATAACTCAAACACTGTTTAACTATATAATGAAATTTTTAGACAAAAAATGGGCATCATACCTATTACTATATTTTGAAAAAAATTAAAAACGCATAGTAGCCAATGAAACAAAACAAGGAATATTTGGCAACTCATTGTAGCTTGGAACTACGAGTTTCCATATTAGTGCAAAATTTCTCCAGGTACTTTTTTTTAAAATATATGTGAAACAAAAGTTATAAGTCTCGACAATTTGTTTAATAACTCAATATACAAATACTTTTTTTTTCTAGGTGCTAAATTTGACGAAAGACAAGGATGGCGATAAGCGTCTTGTTTCTAAAAATATTGAGGGATCGTTAATCCAACCCTAAAAAAAACATATATCCTTTTATACTATATTAAAACTTATCACAACGAACTAACCATTACTTTAAGTCTAACATTTTTTTTTAGTTTCTGTGAAACCTTTGGGAATTCACTAAAAAAATCAATATTCTGTGCTAAATCTAGAGGTCTTCTTCTTTTAAGACTTTTTGTAGTAATTAACCTACTTACGAGAATATGAAGCGGCCTCAAGATTTATGTAGAGGTCTTCTTCTTCTTTTAAGCCTGTATGTAGTAGTAAATTTATTTACCAGAATATTAACAGCTTTAACATTTATGAGTCTTTCTAGACGTCCATCATGTTTTTTTAGCATAATTTTTTTAATTCATCTTTAACTTTAAGGATATTTCTTATCAAAATGCAATTTGTAAATAAATAAATATTAAATAAAATTAGCACATGGTACAATTAAACATGGCGGAGGGAATGAATATTAAACATCGAGTTTACATGTATTAAATTATGTTGCATTCACTTATAAAGATAAAATTCATATCGGAGCCAATTAATGCTGCTTGCCACGAGGCGAAAACGACCAAATTTAAATGTAATTACAAATATCTGGGACTATATTAAAATGATTATGGAATTTAATTAGACGCAAGGCCGATGTGGAATCATTTCAGAAGTTGCTAACTGAAACGTCGGAGGATACATTGTTTATTTATTTTTTAAATCATATTAATATAAATGTCTTTAATGTATTTCTTTTTCCTTAATTTTATTTAGTATTTACACTTATGGATATTAAATGTGTAAACATTTATAATTATATTTTACATTTATATAATATTAAAAATTATAAATTTTAATTATATTTCTTACTAGATAAATCAATATAATTCAAAGACGTTGATCCTTTTTGAATAATAACTGTTTATATGACATTTGACATCATTTGTCAATTTTTTACATTTAATTATTGAAGTTTTTTATTTTTTTGTACTTGCAGTTGTGTATGGGATTCTGAATTCTATTTTGAACTAAATATGGATGGAAAATAAAATTATTTATTAGAAAATTAAAAAAGGAATTTAAAAAATAATAATTCTTAGCATACACATAATATAACATTAGACGTATATGTATATATATATATATATTGAAAGCACTAAAATACATTTAACTTATGGTTATCAGTCTCCCTAAATCAAAAAATGTAGGAGCAAGAATTCAAAAAAATCTAGCTATATGATAATTTAATATATTTAATTTTTATATAAATATGGTTGCATACATGGTATTTTTATAATAAGCGTTGGTAGTTTGTCCTTTTGTCCTCTACATATTTTGTTTGATGAAAAAAGTTTTTCCTATAAGGGCGTAGGATTGCAACACAGGTTATTGGTTGAATACAAAAGTTAAAAATTGATGTAGGGTCTTATTAATTAATTTTTTTTAATGAATATAAAAGAAAGGAATCTCGGTGGTGTACTGGAAAAAAAATTGACTGGCTAATAGAGGGGGAGCTGGTTTGATTCCCATACAGGTCGTACAATATTTAATTAAAAAAAAATTATTGAAAAATTATTTTTCTTTTACAAGTCCCCTTGGTGACAAAAAATAATTTAAAATATAAAAATATATAACATAAACAAAATAATTAATATTGTAGTTATAAATTAATAGAAAATATTTAATTTATTGGAAGTTAAAATGCCAAAGAGGCTTTTATAATATAAGGCAATATTTACTAATGTCTGGTACTAATAATAAATAAATAAATTAAATAAAATAACAATATTTCTATCACACACAATATAATAAACTGATTGTTCAATTCAAGGTAAGGTTAAGGGTCGATGTGGACGTAGGAGTATAGAATATGTATTTTAATAATTAAATTAAAATATTATTAAAATGAATTAAAAAATACTTTATACCGTATTACTTTTGTTCTGTTTTTCAAAATACTTCCCTTAATTTTAAGGAAAATCTAAAATGGCTGAGAAAATCTGGCAACACTTGTTAAAATATAATGTTAGGTTAGAATATTTTTTTTTCACAATATAATTTCAAAAAAAAAAAATACGATGTGTAGGGTTCAAATAGCAAAGGTATTTTAAATTTGAATGAATTTAATAAGATAATTAATTCAGAGAATATATTTATTTGATGTACATATGTATAAAGAATTATATGATAAAAATTATAAAAACAGAAATAAAGCTAAAATTTTTTATTTAAACATTTATTTTGAAGGTGTATATCACATTCATCATTTTGCGGAGGTGTTTATCGAAAGCTGGAGAAAATTTTCAAGGTAGGAGAATAAAACATCTTTCGTACCCATCTTTCGTAACTAAATAATGATTAATTTCATTTTGAAATTAACAGATTTCAATATTGTTTTTCTTATTAGCTTCTTCTACGCATGCAAATAAACTGAATTGGAGAATGAAAATTTCGAAAAAGTTTATTCCGTCGGGTTTTTAAACTTTAACATTTTGTTGAACACATTGTTCGTTCTGTCGAACTCAGTAAAAACTTCTATATGTATAAAACGATTAAATAATAATTTTTTTTTAAGATTTATGAAAACTATTAGGTAAAGTTTTACAAATTTGGTGTTTGTTCAAATTAGCATCCAGTTTAATTTTTCTCTAATCCGTCTAATAGGACAATAACTCAAAAACTAAAAGAGCTATAGTGTTGAAATTCAGCTAGTCTTTTGACAAAATTTGTATGCTCCTTATTGGTTTTGGTTGAAATCGAACAACATCTTCGACCAGCAGCTATACAAATTTCTAGACTCAACTTGGTAAAAACAAAAAATAAAAAAAAAAACTAGAAAGTTAAAAATTGTAAGAAAGTATTGGATATATTATATTCTTAAAAGTAGGATTGATTTTAATAAATTCTACATACAAATACTACACATAAAATTGTACTAGGCCATATAACATGTAGAACAATTTAATATTTCTATATCTGTGAGTTATATTATTCAATTAAATAATTTATTTATATTTTGTATTTTGTTTATATTTATATTTTAATTTTTAATTATCTAAAATTAATATTTATTAAATACAAAATTATTTTGAATCCAATGACAAATGCTAGCTTAATCGAAGCTTAATGGGAATCCTATAAAAAGTTTTTTTTTTGTATTTTTTAAAAGGACTTTGAGTTATAAATTGTTTTCGGACCATGTTTTTCTTTTTTACCGAAATTAAGATGTTTGCAAAGGTTGATGATATTTTCAAGAAGACATGCGATAGCTTACCTCATAATTTTTGAATCTGAAAATTTTTTAAGTATAATGAACTACTTATCTATAGTTGAAATAGATCAAAATTCTAAATTCAGTAAAAAAACAGTATATTATATTTTAAACATTGTACTGGGTTCGTACGGATATCAAAGAGTTGACAACGGACTATGGACTATGTAATTTTCAATTTTCTTTTTAACCTAAGATTTACTTTATAGTGGTTGGCTGTAAACATAAGGCTTTATATTTGAAGAATAGTGTGTTTCTCGTACGACGGAAAATATTGCACTGTAAGGGCTGTAATATTGCAATAAGGGCTGCAATTGAATTAAATTAAAAAAAATTTTTATTTTTTTAAAATTTCAAAAATATATTTTTATTTAAAATAATTTTTTTTTGTTTTTAATTTGTATTTTCATAACTTGTTTTCTTTTTTTTTTTTTTTGGAATAAAATTAAAGCTAAAGTTTGTTTATACATAATATAGATTTACCTAAAAAACTTAATAATAAAATTATTTAACTAAAGTTTTTGTTTATTAAACAAAATTTAAAAGAAAAACCTTTGTACATAATTTCTTATTTAATGGCGCAAAATTAATAAATTTTATAAATAAATTAATATTATATTTTTAATAATAATAATATAGTTAACACATTTTTGCTTTGATAAATTAAATATTCTTAATTAAATTATTTAAATAAAATATTTTATCGCAAATTAATCTTAAAACAAATTAACTGAAATGTATACATACATATATATTTATTATAAAAAGTATAATATTAAAAAAAAAAAATTAATAATATTTTTTTGAGATTTAATATAATTTTTTAATATAAATTGTTTTTTTTAAACATATATTTATATTTAATTCAGTTCAAAGTAAAATTCACTTTCCTTAAATTATATATTTACAAAAAACCATATACATTTCGTTTTATTAGGCGCCATCTTACTTTTTTTTTTTTTAATATTATATATATAAATTTAATAAATGCATTTACATATTTACAAAATATAAATAATTATATAATATATTTTAAATATAAATGTTATGTAGATAGTTAAAATTAAAAAAAAAAAATAATCAATATATTTATATATATATATATACATGTGTTTATATAGGTATATATTATATACATATATTTATATATATATATATATATATATATATATATAACATTAATTTCGTAAGAAAAATAAATTTAATATTAATTTTGAAAAAATATTTATATATTATATATATACAAAAAATATACAGTATCAAATAAAGTATTTGAATTTATTTTTAATTTATTTAATAATTTTTTTGTTTTTTTTTTTTTTTGGATTATTATTAATATTTATAACTTTGTTTTTACGATTTTATTCATTTTTATAATGTTATATATATTTATAAATTAATGTTTATTTAATTTATTTTTTCTTCCTTGTAATATTATATATACTTTTTTAATTTGATTAAAATTTTAAATTCATTATTTTATTTTATAATAATATGTATACATATATTGTTAAAATTATTTACATATTCACATTTTACATTTGATATACATATTTAATATTTATAGCTTTTTTGTTTTTAGATTTTATATTAAATTGTAATTATATATTTTATTTATTTATATATTTACAATTTATTTTAATTTTATATATAAATATATATATATATATATATAAATTGGTATTCAAATGCACTTAAGATATTTACTAGTAATCATTATAATTATGCAATTTTATTTTAGTAAATTCGATTTATATTTACAAGCATATACAGGGTGGCGAAAAACGACAGATATGGTTTGAATGTTTAATAACTTTTTAAATTTATTTATATTTTTTATTTTTATTTCAGAATTTTGTAAAGAAAACTCGGGGAATTGGAAATGGAACACAACAGAACAGCGATCAAAAATTACGAAAAGTTATAGAAAATGTATAGAAAAGAGCACGAATGTGCGAAGCCGAAAATGTTCACTATTTGCGAAATATAATTTTTCATACTTAAGCTAAAAATATTCCCCATAATTATACTGTATAATAAAAAAATAATAATAATAATAATTAACCTTTAAATAAAAAAGTTATTAAAAATTCAAAACATATCGGTCGTTTTGCGCCACCCGGTATAATCAACTACTTGATATTATACAATACTTGAGACTTTTTACCAACACATTATAAGTATATTAATATTGTTATAATTTATAATATTTGTATAACTTCCTTTTATAATAAAAGTTTTCAATATGCAGTTGAGTAACTGCTATTTTATACATATTAATTGTTGATGCTGTTTTAATACAATATTTACTTAAACGAATGAATAATTATATTAATTCACTAATGAATATCCAATCTTTATATATATATATATATATAAATAATGTATTTAATTTTGTATGTAACTATTTTATAAATATATATATATAAATGCATAATTTTTTTATTTTAATTTATCTTCAGATAAAAATTAATAATTGAAATAAAATATTAATATACTATATTAATAAAAACATTGATGAATATTGTCTGATGTATATAATATATTTAAATATTAATTTTATATAATTTATTTTTTTTTATTTGTTTTTTAAATATATATATATATATATATATTTTATTATATAATATATTGTTTCTTTTGTACATAATTGGTTAATTTTATATATTTTTATTTTCATCAACAGTAATTATTGTACGAGTATTAATTTTTTTTTTTTGTATTATATAGAGGGTATTTTGTGTTTTATTTTTTTTTTTATTTTAATTTGACAAAAAAAAATAAAAGTATTAATTTTTAGTTGATTAATTAACACATTAATATATTTGTTTTGTATGTATAATATATATATATATATATATTAGAAGAAATAACAAGCCCAATTATTTAAATAAAAATTTATTTTTAATAAGAAAATTATTTATATTTAAAATTAAATTTTTCGTTATGTAAATTATTTGAAAATAAAATGGTTAAAATATATAATTAAATTTTTTAAAGTAATTTAATATATTATTATGTTAAAAGATTTTTGTTAGGTTCGAATTCGATTGCATATATTTCATCAATTTCTAAATTTGATTTTTGGTTTTTAAATTAAGAAATTGAAAGATGCTTATTTTATTATATTTCTATTAATATTAATTTAATAATATTATTATTTTTTTGATTATTAATTTTTGCACCATAATTGATTCGAACCAATTTTGAACTATTGTATCAATTGAGATACAATATGCTATTGGACTTGTTTTATATAAATATAATTTTTTTTTTGTATATATAAAATATTAAATAATATTCTTCTATTAATAAAAATAATGTTTTAAGTGAATATTAGTTTTTTATTTTAATTTATTTATTTATTTATTTATTTTTTAAACTTTTATTAGCTTTGGATAAAATTGTTATGTAATTTTGTATATATGCATAAGCATATTATATGTATTTTTTTTTTATATGAATTTCAACACCGAGCGTCTAGCTGCCATATCAAGGGTCTCAATGTGAATAAATTTCGCCATTTACATTTATTTATATTTTTCGCATTTTGTTTTTCAAAATTTTTAAATTTTATTTAATTATTTTATTCTAATTTTTAATTTATTTTAGTATTTATATTAGTTTTCATTATTTAAATAAATTTAATACTAATAATAATATGTTTAAATAAAATACGTGCAAATAAATAAAAAAAAATATTAATAATTATTAGTTCATTCGACGAAGAATATATTAATTAAAAATAAATATTTTTAAAAAAGTATGCAAATAAGATGTTATTTAAAATATGGTATTAAATTAATATAATTCTGTAAAATTATATAAAATTTTAAATAAATTGTTATTTAAATAAGTTATTAAAACGTTGAAATGTTGGTTCAGAAAATAAGTATATACAATCATAATGTCATACAAAATTTTAAAATATTTGAGTGATTAAGGAAAAAAATATTGAAAACTATTTTAATTATCACAAAACTTAATTTTAGAGCTTATAAATTAAAGTATTTGTATGTATATATACTTTATTATAAATTTTTTTTTTTTATTAATAAAAGCGCCTAACTAATTTACTTTTTATTTATTTATATTAGTTTTTTTTTTTATTAACGTATATTATAGTTTGTAGAAATTTGGGTTTTTTTTTTTGAATTGAGTTTATTTTAGTAATATTTTTTATTTATTTTCTAACAAATATTTAAATTCATTTATGTTTCATCATAGTATATAATATATTTACAATAGTTTTTTGTTTCACCTTTATTTTTTTTTTAAATATGTATAGGTATTTGTTTTTTTTCTTGTTGTCAGATGCATTTTAAAGCTTTGCAGGTAATTGAATTAAAAAAAAATAATTTTGTAAGCAAGTATTAAATAAAAATTATTAATTTATTAAGATTTTTTGTATTTGTGTAAAAAAGAGCTGTTTATGAGATGTTTGAAACCTATTTATATTAATTTAATAATAATATAATGAATAATATTATAATATTAATAATTAATATAATAATATTAAATATTAATAAAAGTATGAATAAATAAACACATATTTATTTAAAAACATAAATATTTCTACTGTAATATAATATAATTAATTAATTAATATTAATTAATGTAGTTAAATTTATTTTAGTTAATTGAAGAAAATTTTTAATAAAAAATGACAAATATTATTTTAATAAATAATTAGTTATATTTCATTTTCAATTCATTTGTATGATGATTTAATTTTGGAAACTAAAAATTATTTTTAATTAATAATTATTAATATAATAAATTAATAATTAATAAATAAAACAAATTAATTAATTAAAAATTAAAAATTATTGTATTTTATTCAAACATCTCATGTTATTTGTTTTATTGTTCAATTGTTTACTATAATAAGCATTAAAAGTATATTATAAAAGTTAATACTATTTTGCAAAATTAAATTAATAATGATTATAATTTGATATTGTTGTTGAAAAAAAAAAATAAAAAATTCTATTAATATATAGTAATATTATTTTATTTATTTTTTTTTTTTATTTTTCTGTTTATTAATTTATAAAATCACAACATTTAAGTGTTATTTATTTCATAATTTTCATTTTCCTTGAAATTAACTATAATTATACAATAAATTTATTTTCAAATTTAATTTTTTTTTATCAAAAAACATGAATAATATATAATAATATGAATTTTGTATAAGTATAATATGTTTGATAAATTTAATTTATGTGTAAATATAAAATAAATTATTATTTATCAATAATATTTTTAAATTTTTTAAATGTTAATTTCGAATTATAATTTAAAACAAAAGAAAATTTGAATTGAAAAAAACAAATGTGTTTTTGGCACTTTTATAAATAAATTTATTTTTAAAAAAATAATATTAATAATTAAAATTTGGAGATTAGAAAAATAAAAATTAATAGAAAAAATGAATTACGATTTATAGATATTATATTTATTTTCTTTTATATAATTTCAAATATAATTGACTAATTTTTAATTGTTAATTTTCAAAATTATTCAAATTATTAGTTTTATTTTAAGGGGAGATACAATTTTAATATTAATATAATTTATTAATATTTAAGGCCAGTTATAAAATATATTTTCTATAGTTATTAAAGGCCTAATTATTTGAAAGAAATAAAAAATTAATTAATAAAAAAATTTGGTTTTGGTTTTGAAATTCAAATCTAAATTAATAATAAAAATAAAAGTATATAATAAAGTGTTAATTTAATATATTCATTTAATCTAAGTATATATGTATGTTTATATAAAGAAGATGTAAATGAACGCTTTCATTATTTCATTAATAATTCAGAATAAAAATATATTGAAAAAAATATTAGTATAATTATTGGCGAATTAAATAGAATTAAATAATTAAATTAATAAATTTATAAAAAAAAAAATAAAGATAAAATAATCGTGATCTTTTTTTTTTGTTTTTTTCTAATTAATATTTTTGTATGAAATTATGGCAATAAATTGTTTATTTATTTATTTTTTTTTTATCTAAGTAATAAAGTCTTTGTACTCATTTTCATAAAGTAGTTACAGACTAAGAAGCATTTTATATTTTGTTTTGTTTAAAAAAGTTATATATTTATATATAAAGTAGTTATTAAAAAAATTTATTTTTATTTCATATTTTTTTTTTTCGAGCTGTGTAAACAACAGAACCAATTTAATTATATTCTATAATATTCTGTTGCTTACTTAAAGAATATTTTATGCAAAAGAAACGTATGATTGATTCTATTTTAATTAATTCTTTTTTTGTGGTTGTAATTTGTTTATTTTTTTTTTTAATTAAAAAAATATATTTTTGTACATTTATTTATTTTTATTTTTTAAAATAAAATTTTTATTTCTTTTTATCAAAAAAAGAAAAAAAAAAAAAATTAATATTAAATTCCAATTTGTAGTAATTATGTATGCAGCTTTTATTAATAATGAAAAACTTTGGAAAAAATATGGAAATAAATTTATTGTTTTATTTAAATATAAAAATTATAATATAATAAATATAAAGTAATATAATTTTTATATTATTAATGTAAAAATAAGTATAATAATAATTTTTATAATAATAATTAATATTATAATCATTAATTATTATTAATAAAATAACAATTATATTAAATATTAAATTAAATATTTTAATAATAATTAATTAATATTATATTATGTGAAAGGTAAATTAATACAAATAAAGAATTAATTAATATTAATATTATATATTAAATATTTTCAATAACTAAATGTTATATTGTTTGAAAAAAATATATTTAATTAATTAATATAATTTATAAATACCATTAATTATATTTAAAAAAAAACATGAAACAACGAATAATGAAACTTTTAGGCTTTAGGAGATTTAATTTAGTATTAATAATTAATATAAATTTATATTGTATTAATAATTAATGATGTCCAAATTTTTGTACTGTTAAATGTATAAGGGCTATAAAAACTGTAATATTTTTTATTTTTAAATTAGAATTGGTTTAGTATTAAGAAATTATCAAGAATATCAAGAAAATTATTAAGAAATATAAAATCAATTAATTATTTTGTATAACTATATATCAAACCACTGCTAATAATTAACATACAGATTGTTGTATTGTCTATTGTCTTACTATATATATATATAAGTAACAAATCAATTGGGAAAATTGAAGAGCTTGAGATGTGAGAAAGACTTTTATTTGAATTTTTTATTAAAAAAATAGTGAAATAAAAATGGATTTAAAAAATTTAAAACAATGAAATTTAAATATTAACATTTATTGGACATTTCTTTTAAATTATAATATAATAAATTATTTTAATTAATATTATTTTTTTTTTTTTTTTTGTTTACAAATATTACATTTTAAAAGAAAACTCAGCTAATTTACAAAAAAAAAAAAAAGTATTATATTAATATAATAAAAAAAAATTAATAGTTCAGTCTCTGTATTTTTTTTTTTTTTTTACTTATTAAAAATTTTTTATTTTAATTTATTATATATTTATTTGTTATTATATAATTAAATAATATTATTTAATATGTTATGTATTTGTGTTATTTTTGTAAGTATGAAAGTTTATATAAGTATATTTTGAAAAAAAAAATGAAGAATATCCGTGCTAACTTGGATGCTGTTGTATTGAAAATTTTAAATTTATATCTTGCTGCTGTAGCATCAAACAAGCATAATTTTAATTTAAAATTTATGGTATATATGTAAGTTAATATATTTAAATTATAATTCCAGCAAATTTATATTCAATATATATTATTTTTTTCATTAATTAATTTTATTAATTTTTTTTAATCTATTGTTTGAAATATGAGTTTATTTTAATATTTTATCATTTTTTGTTTTTTTTTTTTTTTTAATTTAAATTAATTAAAACTTAGTTTTTTTCAAAATTGTAATTTGTTTTAATTATTAAGTTTTACCATTATTAAGTATAGTACTTTATATAGTAACTGGATATTTTAATTAATATTTTTTTTTGCTACATACGTGAATAACTTTTTTTTTTTTTTTATTTAGTTTTATTTTATAGGATTTTTAGGAGCGATTAATTATCCATATTTGATTTATTTTGTGTTATTTACTTCTATATAATTTATGTGAAATTGAATTTATATTGTGTAATTTCCATAACTCTGTTTTATTCTTTCTTTAAGTTTTCATATTAATATAATTTTATTATATTTTTGTAAATGTATATTTGATATATTTTTTTTTTTTTTTTGGAAATATTTTCTTTTTTTATTTTATTAATTTTTTTTTATTTTTAATAAGTTTCTTCCTGCATTTTTGTTTTTAATTTATTTATTTAATTAATTTTCAATCTACTTACTTTCAATATTTTAATTTTTTTTATGTTTATTTACATTTTTTATAATAAAGAAAAGTGGAAATAATAATTTAATAATAATATTTATAATATTTAGTATATAAGTTAATTTTTTAATTTTAAAAATTATTAAATGAAAAAAGATTCTCTATATTTTGGCGGAAGATTTAATTAATATTTATTTTAGTGTATTTTTTTTTGTAATTAAACTATTATCGTAAGTGATTTTGGAAATAATAAGTGTTAAAATGAGCATATATATAGAGAAATAACCACTTTACGATATTTATTATTTAATATTTGAATTTTGAATTAAAATTAAGCAAATATTAATTTATTTAAAATTTAATAAAAAATCAGTACTAAATATACACTATATAAGTAAATAACTTTCATAGGTATATATTATATAAATATATATTTAATTTATTATATGGTGAATTTAAAATATATATGTATATATTATGGAGAAATTTTTTTTTTTTTAATATTGATATTAATTAGTGCGCACTCTATAAATTTTATAATATATATATTTTAGTTTTTTTTAAATTAATATCAAATATATTACAATTTCATATTAAGCCAAGAGTGCACAGATTAGATTTGGTAATTTTTTTTTCAAAAAAAAAAAAAAAAAAATTCATAAAGTGCTTTTAATTGAACCATAGGTTACAAAAACCCTCAAAAAAATATTTATTAACTAAATTAAATATACAATAATTTTGGTTGTTATTATTATTAAATTGAAATTAATATTTTTGTTTTTTTTTGTTAATTTAATTTAATAGTAAAAGTCTCAAAAATTGTTAGATATTAATTAAGAGTATAATATTATTTATATGTTAGAAAAGTTATCATAGTTATTTAGTATTTTTTGGTTTTTTTTTTTTTTTATCTTTAATACTTTTCATAAAAGAGATTATATTTAATATTATGGTGTTAATATTGATGATAATTTGTTTAGTTTTTATTTTTTTTTTTTTTTATATATTTTTTTTTAATTATAAATAAATTTTAATAAAGAAAATTTGTTTTAAACTAACCTATTTTTATATAGTTTATGATTTTGTTTGACGTTTTAATTTGTCTAATTCATTTACTAAACTTTCTTCACTTGTTACAAAACGTTTGTGTTTTTTAGTGTCCTGTAAATAAAAAAATTTAAATTTAGATTAATTTAAAAAAAATGCTAAAAAATATGCTAAATTATGTTAAAAAAAATGCTAAATTTGGCTTAAAATGCTAAAAATATTTTAAAATAAAATAAATTGAATTTGTTACCTGATCTAAATGATTTTCCATCGATATTAATTGTTTAATTGTTTGATAGATGGCATCAGAATTTTTATTAGATTGTTTTTGTGATGTACTGGTATTATGTAATTTATTTGAGGAATCAGCTGATGGTGATGCATTCTGTTGTTGCTTCTGTTGTTGTTGTTGTTTTTGTTCTTTTAATATTGGTTTCGATTCACTATTTATTAAACTTAAAATTGGTTTAGAAAAGATATGCTGTGAAATACTTGCTGGTCGTGGTAATACAACCTCCTTTTGACCCAAAAATTTATTATTTTTAATTGGTTTGATTGTAGTAGTAGTAGAAGTTTTTAATGAACTTTTAGTTACTTTTTTATTTAAATTTGGTGATAATGTAGTTTTGATTTTTAATACATTTTGTTTAGATGTTGGTGATACTGTTGTCATTGTCGTTAATAA